>DWME01002046.1:0-22259 GCA_018244795.1 Parelbella ahira ahira | reverse complement strand
AAATTTAGTATCATCTGCTAATAATAAATATTTTAAACTGTAGTTTCGAATGAATTGTTGGTCAGTAAAAATACTCAATGCTAATTAGGCTCGAAGGATCGTTCTGCTATAGATGTAGGTATGCAATTATTAAAATACGTCGTTGGAACTTCAACGTTTCGGGTTAAATGTTTTTCTTTGTTATATACAAGATTTTTGTTTACGCTTAATGCACTACACTCTTTGGGAAATTATATAACTACAACATCCGAGATATAACAATAAATATTTTCAATTACTCAATTAAACGATAAAATTACGAGAGATAATGTAAACGGGTATCGCTGAGTACAGCTGTAACAATCAAATGGGCGTACCGCAGGGTACAGTTCTCGGACCATTCCCGTTCTTCATTTGTATTAATGACTTACCTCACTATGTAATCACGAGACTGTGTTAAAATTACACAATTATACTCTCAAAAATCGTCTATTCATTCAACGTAAATTACCTATTTCTTAATAATAACCGTATGTATTACATTCTTGATACATTAAGAGAGACTGAGACAGGAATGAAAGTGAATGAATCATAATTATGAACTAGTAAAATTAATTAACTTCTGAGGCATAACAGAATAGGTCCAAATTTTATTGAGCCTCTCTACTGAAAAATGATACGATAGACTCAATTTAGCAACAAACATAGTTATCATAAAAATTACACCTAAAATAGATAAAGATACCTATTATTTTTCTTTAAGGAATAGTTTTTTTCCATAACATTATGAAATAAGAAACAAAACCTCAACCGCAAAGGTCAATACAATTGTGAATTGCGTAAAACGAAAAAGAGCTTGTAACTAATCAACCAATATTTTTAAACATAAATTAACCCATATTTTTTTAAACATAAAAAAATAACAGCCTTCCGATTTTCTTGTCAGATCTTTTTAGTTGAGTTTGCATTTCAAGTGAGGATTACATTAAGAAAGTGTGTAAAATTGATTATTTGTAAGCATTACATGTGGTCCTTTACGTTTAATTTGGAAATCATTTCCGCATAAAGAAGACCTGCGGGAAAACAACGTGTACACACAAAATGTGCCCGTGGTACGACACACGTGGATTATATAATCACTGTTGGGTTTTAAAAAACTTTTCATGAAAACGACTGTTCTTTCCCGACTACAAAGAGCCGCTGCCCTGCTTTTGATATTCGCTCATAGTAGACACTTTCCCATTTCCTCGTTGCAATCAGAGGGCCTTTGTGGATTTTGGTAAATGAGGTTATCTAATGAGTCGTGTAGATCCGTAGATCGTTACAAAATGCTTATGTCATGGATACCTTCGTAAATCATTGTAATGTGTTTATTGGTTAAGCATTCGTATCGGTGTTGATAGATGACACTGTACGTTACATGTAAAATTTGTTTTTGATGTATCATAATGTAGGAAGTTCATTAGGCAAATGTAAATATAAATTAATCTCATAGCGGATAGAACTGTTTTAATTTGAAGTTTTCTTCAAAGAATATTTCTATTTTATAAATTCATTACGCACGATACATAATTAACAAAGCAAAATTTTTCACTATTTTCAATTAACATTTTGGACATTAGCTATTTAAGTTAGTGATAACAATATTGTTACACAAATTATTTTCACCTACAATCTTACTTTTTATTTGACGCGCGTCATTAGCTTCCGGCTTGGGTTTCAGCACTTTACAATAATGTAAAGTTAGTTCGTTATAATATCTACTAGCTAAGGTATATAAAAATGTTGTCAACTAAAATATATAGCGGCTATTATTAACAACAATGGTTATGTTAGATTTAATGCGCAGTTTATTATCAATAAAAGTGTTTTGAAGTTGAGCTGAGAATTCGTAATAAATAACCACATTTTACGTTTCTTTTCTACGCGTAGAACAGAATAAACTCAACATTTCTACAGTCCTGAAGTCCCTTGAGGACTGAACTTGAAGATAAATAAAAGGGACCCGACGCAGAGAGATGTCACATGGGCGTTTTTCACGAAAATTTGTCTTGTTACGTCTCTGTGCGGAATCTTGACAATATTCCCCTTTGCTTATGAATAACAGATGTGTTATATGGCGTTATTAGGGAGCTGAATTTTTTACAGGTATACACATGTCAAGTACGTAAAAAGAAATGTTCGTTGTACTGATTCCTTTTTAGACTGTGACATCATCATAGTTACGCACTATGACACAAATTTAACACAAAACAGATCCAGTACGTAAGGATTTAATGTTTTGTTTTAAGAGACCTAGTATCTTAACATTATATGTGTCCCTTATAAGTTTCTGATTCAATATTAACCGCATGCTGGAACGGTCACGTTAATCTTAAAATGGGTTTTTGTGAGGAAGTTTTTAGTAACAAAATTCCTTTTCTAATTTAAGGGCCTTTTCTCATATATTTATATGGTTATATCACGTTGCCGTGAATATGGATTTAATATAACGACAGTTGGACTTTCTTTATATTTTGGTTAAGTCCTAGTTTGAAATATTTTTAATATTGATGTACAAATATTTCTATAAATGTTAACCGTTATCTACCCTATAAAATTATCCAAGCATTCCATAATATTGATTACTCGACGAGTTTGTAACTCACAAAACTTTTAAGCTTTAAGCAAATTTCTAAATCGCTTTCCGATTGTACCAACTTTCCGCATCAAAATATCGTTTCCGTCAGATTTTCCACTCGTGCGTACGGAACGGAAGTATGAGTAGATACCAAACATTATTACGAAATACGTAGTATTTGTATGTTATAATTGATACACTCTTATCAGCATACTATATGAAAATTTGTTAATGAGAGTTATTCAAGCGTACAAAGAGCGGGTTTCAATTGTTTAGTTTGTTCCCACGTTCCCACTACTGAAGTGAAAACTAGTATCCCTTGGATACCTTTAGTAACCTGTTGATTGATTCACATCTAAGACATATGTATATATGTTTGCAATAGCATGAATTATATAATTTTAATTAATAATTTTAGTTCGAGACAGAAAATAATAATTATTATTTATACACATACGTATGAAAATAAAGTACATATTATGAAGTTCATGTAGTTAGTTAACTGTTTTGCGATCGTCTACATCGTCATATCAGTATGAAATTTTCTACAGCCACATTAACATAGCTGCGCAAGTATGTTTTCGTGGTTGAGTTATGGTTATATTCACGCTAACAAATTGACGCTAATAACTACGCTAATAAATTGGCGCGTTCGCGACTTCACTTAAAGCGTCAAGTGGCCTATCTTTGCAGAGGTTACTCAGCCTTAGGTTACGTCTTCCTAAACACGTCTACTCGAACTGAAATTTTTCAGCCGATAGATAACTCATAAGATCGTTTTGTATCTGAAATGGTTTAATAGTTGCTATCATTCGGATAGTGTTGTTTAAAGTTCCATAGAATTCTTAATACCATCTTTTGTATGCTTCATCATCATCATCATCAGCCTATTTCAGTTCACTGTTGGACATAGGCCTCCCCCAATGAGCGCCATCGCGTCCTGTCTTCGGCTTGTCGCATCCAGCATCTGCCTGCAGCCTTTCACAGATCGTCATCTTGTATGCTTGACTTAACCTAACCTTCTGCTAAACTAAATTATATCGAATAGTTGTATTTTGTGAAAGAATCATTATTAGTCGATGCCACAAGTTATTCCCAGTTTCGAAAAAACATAACGTCACGCCTATATTTCTCCAAGGGAGTAGGCAGAGCGTAGAACACTTCACGTTCACCAGTCAAGTTGTATGACTCACCATGAAATAGGGTGTGCACCTGATGTTATACACCGAACGCATATACCTCAGTTTTCAATATTTCTGATAAAAATAAATTACATTTTTCAATCTCGCTCACTTCATATATAAAGACTTCACGGAAACAAAGAGCAACTTTATTTCAAATTTGAGCTCTCGTGCTACTCGAACGAGATGCCTACACGGGAATTCAAAAACTAGTGGCCCGAATTAAAAATCAGGCCGATCAAACTTTATTGATTGCTACAATTTTATTCAAAAAAATATCGTGGCAGTTGGACTTATGTCAAACTCGTTAGTAAAAATCTGAAGAGTAAAGAAGCAGATGTTCGCTTGTCATATCTTTGTCAAATCTAAAATTGAGTTCAATAATTTTTCAACTATGCCAATTGATATAATTTTACCCCGAGAACAAGAATTAATTTCTCATATCAAAGTATGTCTTCCCTGTTACTCTTTTTAAACCAAAATAAAATGTGAGGACTTTACACATATTTCTAGAGCCGATAAGTATTTATTTTAATAAAAAACATGATAAATTTTATATTTACTCGTATTATAGCGGTTATGAAAAATATGCAAACAAATCCCAACGTCGCTTCAATATAGTTTTTCAATAAAAAAACTTTGTATGAACTCGAACAAGAAGATAAGTATCAGTATACATTCATTTCATCGATTGAAAAAGTCTCGTCGAAAGCAACACAAAAAGGCAGGCGTACGGCATGGTATGATGAAAAAAAAAAGATTTTTGCAGAAAATAACTTTATTTTGCTTCAATAGATATATCATTTACAATTTTAATAGGGTAACAAATGGATAGTTAGTTACTAGACTAACTATTCATCTGTTCAATTAGTCCAAGTCCAATTAATATTAAGTCCAAGGTCTGACTCATAAGTCTCATATCTCACATTATACATACGTAGGTATATGAATATTGTCGTCCCTCGTGTTCAAAGTGTCCAAAACCACCGGAATCGCTTATTATAAACGCATTGTAATCGTCTTCTAAATTTAAAAAAATTACGTTCCAAATGACGTAGGTCCATTAAAATCCCATACGAAAAGTGCCTTTCATGATAATGTCACCTTGAGTTCTACTACCGAATTCCTTGGAGAAAAATAACGTACAAATAAATATCACATGAGCTGAACCGTTCATTTATCATTTTGTTAGCTGCATGCGACGAAGTATGAAAAACGTTTTCGTTTTTGTAAAACTTTTGTAATTGGCCAGTACAAAAGTTTTACGCTGTTCGTGTGTTGTGAATGAAAAAAAGCTCAGAAGTATGTATGGCTTATTTCAAAAAAATGTTTTTGTTGGGTAAACGGACAATGGTCATTTTTTCCGCCAGTAAATCTTATTTTATTTTATAGTACGCAACTTCACGCCTGTAATAACCGAAGAGGTAGGGCAGTGGAGTGTAGTACCCTCCCACGAGTCAACAGTTACGTTTACGTCCCATGGAATTGGTGGTGAGCCTATTACCATGCACCGGACACGGATCCAGACTCCTAGTCAATACTATAAATTCTAAACTAGAAAATCCAATAGCACTCGACGAGGGATTTGAGCTCAGGCCCTCCCGATCGGCAGTCGCGCTTGCAACCATTTGACCAACGAGGCTGTCATTTAGTTTATTATATACAAGTCATATTAAATAGGCGCTACGGCTTTAGTTTTATTTATATTAGATAACTGCTTAAAGATCCTTGCCATCTATTGAATAAAATTTAATGAAAAGGGGCGCTCACCTGATTTTAAATGTACAGCCGCATTCCGGAACAAATATTAATTATTTAATTTGTTAAAACCGTTCATAAGTAACTTTTCGAATTGCGAAAGCATATTAAAAATATAATACTGTTCGACATTATAACATTAATCAAGTATAATATGTACTTGTATCTTGTAACGGAATATGAAAATTAAATTTTAATTTGTACCAGACGCTTTTGTGTTTCGTTACTTTAATTACATTATTACTTTGTATATTACTAAGTAATGACATCTATTTATTAATACGGAAATTTGACACATACACATTTTCCATGTCAACACTCTATCTGATTTCCCGACGGACAAGTTAGTACGTATCGAGTCGATGTCTGTGTATATACATACATATATTTATATTAAATGTGAAGATACCGTTTGAATCAAATCCATATGGTTTGCCACCATCCTATTTTATATCATGTCTCAAATAAATATTTACATACAGATAAAATTCGTGCGTAAAACGGGTTGCAGCGGTCAGCAGAAAAATATCGCCTATTTGATTTAAGACGAAACTCGACGCCAATTCCATCTCAAGGATACTGACACTTGGATATGTTGAGTTTACGAGTACATATCTCGCATAGCGTCGTCCCAATACATCCTTTAATAAGGGCTTTCGCTATCCGTCCCTACATATTTCCTGCTTACCCCGTCATATTATGTCATACAATCTAATCTACGTTATATGTATGACACACAAGTGTAAAGGCCCACGAGGCTTCGCGTTTGAAACGCGAAGGTTTCCATTTCCTGATTCCAAGCCTTAGTTTGTATTTTATTTTGTAAGTATGAGCATTTGTTGCTTAAATTGTGCTAAACGAAAACTATGTACCTACATACAAAAGACGTCTAGACAAAACAAACATTTTTTCTTTCTAAAGCAAGTATTAAGAAAATCTCTAATACATACATGAAACCATGCATTACGATTTTGCCGTATACAGAACAGGAGCGTCTAATCGCAGTACATCTCTGCCTTTCTTAATAGAAAATAGGCATCCCATTAAGGCAAACGAATACTCGTACCTACATATCTTACAACATGAAGCAACACAAATTCAGTCAAGGCTCGTTTTGTAATTCACTGTGTAACGGTTTATTTCATTTAGACGTGACGCAACCGAACCCTCCAATTTTTTTCTAATTCCCTTTTTAATGTCAATAAACAATTTTTGTTAAAAAAGTGTATCGACAATTATTGTCGATACATATGTACGAGTAGTATCTTCTACAACTATTGTCAAAAATTATATATTGTCAAATAACTATACAGTTTTAAAAGGTGTGCCTTGGTTCCATTATTTGTTTTAGTGGGTTGTTTATTCTCATCGTTACGAGTCAGCGTGCGATGTAATTCATCGCTAGTCTCCGCTTCATCTCGCATAATTTCGCAGCATTTGGGACGACGCCAAGTTATTCCAACATTTGTTTTCTAACATACAAGTTACGTCTATAAATTTAGAGCTTCTTGGTTTTAATGCGATATAATTAATATATTTTTAGTTATATTGTATTACACTATGCTATATAATATTAAATATAGCGCGTGTACCATGTGTTATTCGTTTTTAGTAATTATAAGTCAGTATTTCATCAGAATACATATAAAAATAGGAATCGGCAGCAAAAATGTACAAATTTTGCATTTAGAATGAAAATATTGAAAAATGAATTTTTATAACATTGTAATTTAACTTTCGGGGAATAATTTAACGGTAAATTTATTATGTCGGCAACGAACGGTCCCGAAACGTTAGTTATGCTAATACATACATTATACTGTTTGAATGGAAAATAGAGCTACTTTAATTCAATTACGACTACCAGGTAATGGTTTCACTCAAATTTTATTAGTATACCAATAACTGTAGGGAAAATTTACAGCAAATATTTCAATATTAGTCAATATGAAATATAAATTAAATCTCAACGAGAGATGCAATTTTATTTTAATTAAAAGTGTTTAGTATATTGAAAGTGAATGTGAATCTGCATCTAAAAGGTTTTTTAAGATTTTTCACGACATTTAAAAAATGTACACCCTTTATTTATGTTTAATTTACCGCTTATATTAAACTTGGTATAATACCATAAATACTATTCGTGAAATAAAAAAAATAACTCTTGTTTCCGAAACGTAAGCATTTTTTAAATTTTCAATTAACAAACAGCCCGACAAATAAAACCTGCTGGCGGACAGTTACCAATTAAATTCGTTTTATATAATTCTTTATCAGTTAATGTGACCGCAGTATTCTGACCAACGGAATGTAAAATGCTCACAAATAAACTGTAGGGTATTTTCAATTGTAGTTGATAAACGATTCTATTTTAAACGGTAAGTAAAAAATGAAATGCTAAAAAATCCCAAAAATCTTTCTTTATTATGAAGATATCTAAATAGTGCGCGTGGTAATAAAACAATTTGCTATTAATGAAATATCACGAAGCACGAACACCACTTCATTGGTTAGAACAAAATTGATATCTATTCCCCGATATCGAAACCAATTTCCTCGATCATCAAACCATCTTAGAGATTGCACTAATTCTTCTTTGAACTTTTTGTATCAGCGCTATACGAAAACCACATCTAATCCTTTTACGTTTATGTCGCTATCTAATTGGCGACGACTAAGTAGATTTATCGGTTTTATTCAGCCCAAACGCGATTATGACACGGCTCTCCGGAAGCTTGATAAATAGGATTAGCGAATTGCGAACGATAAAGTTTGGACTCGCTGTGACAGGGTTCTGCAGCTTCCAGGAGCCTCTCGCTCGTAACGGAGTTACAACTTTGTCAAAGGAAATGCAGATCCAGTAGCTTCCTTAAGACGGATATAAAAATATACGGCTAGGATGTACAAGCATAGTTTGAGTTAGAAACAAAGTAGTAATGTTGTAAAATCGAAATATATTGGAAAAATAACATTATTTTTGAAAAATACTGATTATTTTGCCTTCTGTTCTTTGTTATAAGTTATTGTGGCTTCACTACGGGTCATGGGTATCCCACAACTAAGGAAGGTTCGAGACTATCTACCGTAGTCGAATGCTCATTAGTGGTCTTAGAAGTTGAATTTAATAATTGTTATTTATAATTATTTCAATGACCATCGGTAATACGGGATGCACGGTTGGTGTGCTCAGTGGAGAGGAAAACCTTAATGAAAATTTATCGACCGCTCCAAGTTTTGTTTAACTTGACAGTTTTATTGCATTGTGAAAGCGCACCGTACTACTTTAAGCGCTTTTGCAATATTTAATTCGTTATTTATCTATTAATTTAATTAAGAACTTCAGCAACATTTAATTGATTTATCATTTATTAAACCTTAAACGTGTATTGATTACTAAGAACACTTATATTTTTGTTTCAGGTAAACGTATAATAAAATTGTTGAAGTCCAAAAGAATAGAGCAAACGTAGCAGATGGAGACGCCTGCTGAAATAGCTGACAGCTGAGAGAACGAGAAAACTGAAAATATCACATATAACGAAAGCCTAGATTTTGCTGATATACCATTTTCACGCATTTCGAGATTTGTTTGAATTTTAATTCTGGATTTGCTTGGAAATTCTACCAAAATCTAAATTCATAATTAGTAGTTTTCATTCATATTACCATTATATTAAGACTTATTATTATAGGCCGTCTAACTGATACAGCAGATAAAAGAAATCATAATCCCATTACTATTGAGTATATATCATATATCATGCTGTACTTATATTATGAAAGGTATGATGCAACGTATTGCATGGTTCTCTACACCGTTAACGAATTAATTTTACGATACGGAATCCCAAGAAACAATTTCCCGTCCATGTGACTGACACGGGATTTTTCAAGTCCAACCGACTATTACGTTGCTTCGGGCTAACCCTTCTACATAAAAGGCCTTTGCCCTTTTACTCGCAGAGGTCTGACCAGCAAACATGATATCAAAAGCTTTTTTCCCCTTTAAACCTTTTCCGGCCGCTGTCAAAGTCATTAAATTTTTTCCGTAATATTAACATTTAAATTTGCAAATCTAAGTTTTTTAGAAAGGTCGTCCGTTCCAGACTCCAGGATGATGCCGACGATCCTCTTTAGCTTGTCAACGGATATAGGAAATTAAACGTTAAATATTTAATTTTCCATCAGACCTTGGTTTTGTAAATTTTTTAGGCTTTTTCACCCATAAATTGTGATAAATAAATGTCTGTGATACATATAGCGATACTCATGATTATAAATGTTAATCTTTCTACTTTTCTGAATTGTGTACTATCAGTAAAGAAGTAAGTAATAGAATAAATGAATTATTCTTCACTTTTACAAAATATTTTTTTTGCTAAAACGTACAAAACAAGCAAAAATAACTAAATTAATTAAAGCAACGAAAAATATCATAACGAATTTATGAAAATAATTCAGTTCTAACTCACTTATTACGTGTAAGACCAAATCCAAACGAGCTCACAGTTGAGACTGAAAAATTAGTGTTCGTTCCATATAATAAGGGTTTCTGAATCTTAATTTATAATGTAAGCTTTTAATTAATGCGGTGGGCGTGAGAGCAGCTGTTTCAGTTGACTCAGGATGTGGGTCGGACTGAAAATCAGCGGCTTCGTCTCATTG
The DNA here is from genome assembly GCA_018244795.1 of Parelbella ahira ahira. NCBI lineage: Eukaryota > Metazoa > Arthropoda > Insecta > Lepidoptera > Hesperiidae > Parelbella > Parelbella ahira. The sequence goes on along the minus strand of DWME01002046.1, from coordinate 12,056 downwards.
CTTTCGCTAAGTCCCTCTCTATTCCACGTTGCGTTGTATAACACTCCCACGTATAGTATTATTCCATATTAGATTACGAATTATCATTTATTCCCTTTTGAAACCTGTAATACAGTAGGTGAATCTTGGGAGCGTAGTAGATACACTCTGCCAGCCCCTTCGGGGAAATACAGGCGTGAAGTTATATTATAATATGAATTGTCATTACGCTCAATATGATTTGAGCAAAAATTTAACATGTTATTGTATCTGTCGCACGTGGACTCCACTTAAAAAAAATGTTATTTTTATTCTTCTTTTTGTTTATTTTATTGTTATTATTTTTAGTGACGTTCTGTCCTTTACGGGGTAGATGTGCTAAAACAATTGGAGTCATGTGCCATAACAGTCCTATTCTCATATGAATTCATACTAATAGTCTTATTTCTATAGTTCTGATCGTGATACCTTTCCCTTTATATTATTTCTGATTCGACTTTGTTATATTTTATTTATTTTGCGCTCTTCTTATTGTTTGGCAACAAGTAGGTAGGTAAAGCTTATAATAGTGTTTCTCTCTCAGGATAGTAACTGTAAACTATGTCTTACTCTTTATTCGCTTGTTTTATAATTAAGCGTTTTATGCTAAAATAATATACAATATACGTATACATCTGTCGCAGTACGCATGTCACTGCAAATAAAATTAGACTCCGCACTTTGTTGCGACAAATTTACGAGAACAGAAATTGCCGGCGAGAGAAATATTGTTAGTCTTTCTTTCAGATGTAGATTCTGTTGGGAATGAAGCACGTCTTCGAGAGCATAACGAATTATGTGTTTTATGTCCGTGGCAACAGCGTGCATTGTTTAAAATACATTTCTTTTTTACTTAGTTGAGATGCAGCGAGGATATGAGGATTTTTTTCTGACTTCACTGAAATGAAATGACTAGAGCGGGGTGTTTGTATGGCGTTTCCATTTTCTCGAGTTAAATATAGCCGTCCATGACTGAATATCGCGTATGAATCGAAAATGACATACGAACAAGTAAGATTGTATTTTAATATCCGAGTTATTATCTTAGCCGATTTGAAGCTAGTTAAAACTAACGTAAAGGAAACTTAAACGTAAAAGTAACGTAAAGTAAACGTAAAACGTAAACGTTAGGTAGGTTTCACATAAAATAATATTTCGAAAAGATAAAAATAAATCTACCCGTTATCGCAACTTTTCTTTGGAAAGTTATTATAACGAAATTTTTGTTATTACTTAATACTCACATACATACATACACTAAAGGAACATCAGACTTTAACTAATATGTAAGATGAAACTCTAGTGCAAATTATTATTAATGCGTTTTTTTACGGTTTTATAACTACAGTAGGTTTTTCTCTAGGAAGACGATGTTAACAATATAATAATCGAAAACCAAATAACTACCTAAATGTGTACTCAAAGACTCCTTATGGAAACGAAAACAGAATTTTGTAAAGTCCCATTATACGTCAATTTGACGTCTCGAAGGGGTTTGCATTACGGCGTTGAGTATGAGTATAATCGCAAACGGGTTTATATTACATTTCCGCAGCTGTTCAAGCCGTTTTATGTACGAATATATATCAATTTATCTGTTCCTTAATATTGTAAGAACTCGTGCTATGAATGGTATAAGTATCTTGAATGTTTAGAGACGTGAAAGTGGCGTACAGTGAAGAACGGATTTAGCAGTAGAAAGGCATTTTCGTTCCACGTCAATAATCACAAATGAAATCAGACGCAACTGCCTTCCTCTTACCTGCTCAGTTACTTCTGCCCCCTTCCTGCTTGCTCAGTCGTTGCACAAAACACAATAGGAACGTTAGGAAGCCAATATAAAATGGTCTCTTGTCTTTGTATTGGTACTGCAATTTACAAAATATGAAAAGACATCTATTTTGATATAATTGGCTAAATACTATTTATTTAAATGTTATAATTATCTTGTTTGGGTTCCACTGGAGTGTATAAAATGGTTTCCACGCGAGTGGAGGAAGCTATTAACTTAATTAAGTGGGATTCCATTACAAATACCCATCGATGGACGCGTTGTTCACACCTCGCAGAATATTATGTACGAGGTCGATTAATGGAGAACACGGTTGTTAACACTTAGTAGTATACGTATGAAGCAATCACTTTTCATCAAAATTTGTTTCTCATTAAGGTTATGAAAACATCCAAAGTATGATAAAGTCATTGGGGCTTCGTTCGCCAAATAATGACTATTACATTCAAACGTGAAAACGACTAACCCTCACAATAGTGTCCAACCAATACTTTCTTAAGCTTTCCGCCAACAATATGCTGTTAAGCAGCGTTGTGGAATATGCTTTGTGTTTACCGCAGTTAAGGGAGATGCTGATATTGGATATCCAATCTATTTTTTATATTAAGCAAAACTATTAAGACTGGCTGAAGCTATGCCAACAAAATAATTGTAATATGTGTAATTCGTGAGTAGACAATTGAATAGGAATTGTATATTGCACGGACACCTAAGGCTTCCATGCGCCTTAGTTAACAACATAGCAAGATTTAAATACTTAATAATTATGCTATATTTTTATTTACACTCTTATATACTCATCATCGCACGTATATAAGAAGTTAAACAGTAAAGTATTTAAGGTATATATGTACACAACAAATAAAACATTTACAGTATTTAAGGCGTTAAAGGCGAGAAACAGCTTACCGCGCCTGAAAGCACACAGCGCTTGATAAGATTATGTGATTACGTGCCGACAATGTGTTTGGTGTCTTTTTATTTCTATAATAAGATTATCTTCTAATCTATGGAATCTTAAGTAATATTTTATGATTCGAGTTTCTCACAATCCATAGAAACAAAATTGTTTTATAAATCAGAAAAAAAAAGGAACGGAATTTATCAAAAAAGAACTGTTTTCTAAATAATAGACAGATCTCACAACTTTGTGAGCTTGTTTGGAACAAAATCTCTGACTAAATCTCTTTTTATATCTCTAAACGTTGTCTCAAATGATTTCATCCGCATTTCTTTTTTGTTTGTCTTTGGTTTATTATTCCTATAGGAATAAAACTTGATATTATATTCTTCTATATTTTTTCAAAAAATTTGAATATAAAATCAATTTAGTGTCATGTTTATTTTAGATTATTCTCAATATAGATGCTACTCATATAATTATAAAATGGCGGCAGTAAATTTTGAAAAAGCAACAAAAAGTAGGTAATCTAATTTTGTTTCGTTACAAATATCTTTTGCGTTGTATTATTTAAGAGAACATTACTAGTCTACTTTACCCAATACCGAGATTGCTTATTGCGTAAAATACCAATAAATACTTAACGACATTCATCGTTCCGGATATTTTCGTTATATTTCGTTATGGAGATGAATAAAAACAGAAAAAGATTGGTTCTCCTTAATGGTTCTGTATTTCGTTTCCGTTTTCACAGTTAATTCATCATATAATTATATTCAAATTTTATTTAGATTCATAGAAGACGTCCTCAAAATTTTTTACGATTCTTCATTTCGATTCTTTTGGAATTTATAGGATAGGTTTAGATTCAAGTGAATAACTCAGTGAAAGAAATCGAAATCAAATTTGCCCAGAAGTAATTTGGGCCCATTGTTTTCTTTTTATTGTTCGTTGACGTAAGCATTTTCTTCAAGACATCTTTGGAAACAGATTTGTTAACTCATTTAAACGCTGCTAATCGTGATAAAACAAATTTCTAAAAAGCAGATGTTCAAAAATAAGTAGTAACCTTATTACGCTTATGGAATTGAACCCGTCTCACCATTGATATAGACTCAAATTTGTTACATCATCATCACGTCAGCCTTTTGCGTTCCACTGCTGCCTTTCCCAAGTTGTATCACAACATTCGATCCTCCGCAGACCTCATCCAGCCGCTACCAGCCGCCTTCTTAAGGTCATCGGTCCAACGGGACGATAGACGATCCACAGTATGAGGCATACTGTGGATCGTCCATCGTCCAGATCGTCCAGTTCTAGAATGGACAGGCGCCAGTCCGTGGTGTCCATTCTAGAACTCATCTGCCCCAACGACCATCAGTTCTACGACATATGTATGTGACTAGTCCACTGCCATTTCAATCGACATTTGTTACACTGATCGTCAATTTAACAATAGAGAGTTACTATGGGAATTCTACAGAATTTTTATATAGATTTATCACCTGTTCAGAAAATCTCAATCAGTGCTTTACTAGATCTACGAATATAGATGCGTGTCCTGTTGAGCAGTATGGCGTGATGTCAATGTGATCACACATGAGGAGAAAATGAGACGCTCATCCGCTACAATCTTCCATCGATGTTGACGAGGTGACCTTGATTCTAATAATGGAAATTTTTGCAGACGAGGGTGAAAACTTACTGTAAGTAGACAGAACCTGTTTGATAGCTAGCTTTACATTTACCATAAATGGTGCAAGTTCACATTATTTAAAGGAAAGTTGTATAACGAGTTCACTTCTGCATGCCAGCTACATGAGCTTATCCAATAGTACTTTGAAATGATCCTTCTGAAGCCGGCAACAGACGAGCTTTTATAGCGTTTTAAAAGCAATAAGCAACAAATTAAGTTAAAGTACTAGAGCGTTGTCCCGTCCTCTACTTGTATTTCTTATAAAAATGTAATCTTCATAATTCCGGATCATTTAAGGTAATTTCAGTATGTAAAGATATCTGTTCAGTACGGAAAAACGCAAGATAAAGATAAATATTACCTCATATTATTATCTATTTTAATATCAATACAGGAGTACCTAATGAAGTTTTGATGAGCAACAAAAATAATTTAATAGTGATAATTTCGCTGTCGAAAGTTCTGGAAATACTTATATCATATTTAATTTACATATTCACTGAGTAATTCCCTTGCCAACAGTTTTATAAAATATTATAATAAGAAGTAAATTAGTGTATATTAGCAGAGATTTAATAAAAGTCTACAGAAAGAAGACGCCTTTTTGGATATTTTATTATATTATCAAAATCACAAAGCAGAAAATTCCAGATTTTATAGGATAGTTTCAGCGGCGATATTACCAGCTCGAGCTTATTGCTAGGAGTTATCTTTCTCAACGATCCTTTTTATTTTCCTAAACATCGGCTATACAGTGTTTAGTTGAAAATCTAAGCGGCAGTCAGGCCGAGCAATTTTGATATTAATAATAATTACTCGGTAAAACTACGTTCGATAGTTAGTTTCGTTCTTATCTCGGACGAGTTTTGATACTTTTGAGCTCACTTAGTAAAAATAATTTCGAGTTTGATTTCAAGTATTTTCTTTGGAATTTTAGTAAGCTCCTTTTGAGACTGCTTATGACAGAATTCAGGGATGTTGGAAACGTATGGATTACTTTTATATTTTGTAATTTTTACGGTGGATATGACCAACATGTTACATTTAAGCATTATTTATTTCTAAAGACTTTTGTTACTTAAAATGAATTATGTACTCAGTTGAAGCATGAGTATTAAGTATATCGAAATAACTATGATTTCCATTGGTCGAACTCGATCATTTTGTAGCGCTTTTTCCTTATTTGGCTTATTTGAATTTCCGTAGTGGAATCTTGTGACGAAATAAATAAAACAAGTGACTCAGACCTAGACCGGGTTAATATAAGTAGACAGTTGAACAGCGAACTAAAAATCGATTCCGTTGAAAGAATACAGGGTAGTCCGGATTTATTGTTTGGAATTGTCCCTTTCGGAGCAAGTTTGTCGGCGGTTAGCGTTCACCGGAATAATGGCGTAATTTCACAGAATAGGCCATTCTCTGCGTTTTGTTTCACACCGTGAGTTACTTCTTCAGCTCAACGTTACGGTACGTTTGAAATTAAAAGCGACTATGAACTTTCCTTTTCTTTGCACAGTTCTGATCTCTGTTATTTTTATCACTGTCCACGAGAAATATTTTGATCAAATTGAAATTATGAAATGAATGAAATTAAAGAGATGTCTGACTTATTTCGTCAGGATAGATATTATGATAATACGTACTATTAAACGAAATAAACCTTCAGACTTATGTTATTATTAAGTTATTATTAAGTTTTTAATATGTATTATAATGCGAAAACTAAATGGAACTATCCGTATTGACGCACCAGCAATAGATTTACGTAAACTAACGACCACTTGTACGGTATTAACCGTCCGAGTAATTCGCTTATGTGCGGACGACTGCAATATCCCCAATTATGTTTCAATAATTGAACGAATGACTGTCCATTACAATCAAATCGTAGCGTGTACGCAATAAAGTTGCTAGCTGTGCAGCAATGTATTATTCCCGTTGCGAAATTTTCGTTACTTCTATCCGAACATTAGATAAGGGAATCACTTAAGCTCGGTTATAAGCCTTCTTTTGTACCTATTTATTCACAAATATCACGTATGTATATTTTTGTTGCTGATGTAATGCCTACAAATAAAGGAGTAACATAAAATAGATACGTAACAAGGCTCGCTTCGTAAAAACCAAAGGTTGTTGAACCCTTTATTTATAAATCGAAAGCATTAATATTTAATTTAGAATATACAAAATAAACTCATAGGTACTCATAATGCCCAAAAAGGTAGGCAGAGTCGTATAGTATATAACTCCTACGTTTTACCAGTTACCTTATACGCCTACGATAGAATAAGGGTTCATATTAAAATTAAATGTTGCACGCTATAACGGTGAAGGAAAATGTTGTAGGAACATCCAAACATGTATTAAATTTCTTTATACTCCTCTTTAAAAGCGATGAAGTCTGCCAACTCGCATTTGGTTAAGGTGGCAGATTAGGCTCTTACCATTCTCAATTTGAGAGGTTCTATTAGACACGTGTCTAATAGAACGATGCTAAGAGAACTAACGATGGTATCATCAACATATAACATATTATATGATACTATATATGTTTGCATTTGCGAACACAAAAGGGATAAGGTATGCATAAAGCCGCTTAATGCATTAGTAGCGGATTACAGTGTATTCAGAGCCCACAGTGTTAACCAATCGAACTAATTGTTCATGTAGACAGTAGATGTGGACAGTTTGGATATAAAACAATGTGATAATGATTGATTGTGTATCTAGATTATGTAATAACGGTCTCGCCACAAAGAGCTCTTTAAATCACACGACATTTTATGTCGCGTCGGCACGCTATGTTTTCATGTCCACTCGTAAACTTGCTATAACCACGAAGTGTAAATGGATTGAGATAACGATTTTATCTCGATTACGAATTATGTACAAATGTTAATCAGATTTCTAGAAGCTTCCTAACAAGACAATGGTTTGCGAAAAATTTCAAACGATTTCAATTAAATCTTATTTGTTAGAACAAGATTAGAAAAGAAATCAAGCGATGTAGGTATCAATCGTAATAGTTTATCAATATCTATCATTTATTCATAAGTCATACTATTACAATAATTGACCCTGCATCTTCAAACGAAAACCAAAACTTTAAAATTCATTCATACATTCTTTGATTATCAGCGATTTGGAAGAAGAGTCAGAAGTTGTCGGCGTTACCGTTTGAGCTTGCATTTTATTGTACAGAAATACACGAGAAACACTTGACAAGACTTGACATATGTTCTCGATATTGTGTGACTGGCATGAAAATTGAGAATAAATAAAATTTAGCTTCAACACAGGGAATAAAGTATGTAGATACAATTTTCTCCTATTCAGGTCACAGACGTCCATGATCTTTTTTATTCGCGTTGAAGTATGGCTAGAAACGAACCTAAGATGTTTTCGCGTGAATAATTCAGTTTCAAGTTTTATCGGAGTATTTTTATTTAAATATATTAGGCTTTCCTTTTTTATTTTTATTATTTTTCTAATTTAGAATTTCTAGTAGTGACTCGGAGTCTGGAACTGTGCCCAGTGAATGGAAATAGGCTCACTATCTATTCCATGGGACGTAAACGTAACTGGTGAAACGTCGGAATGTACTACACACTTCTGCCCACCCCTTCGGGGAATACAGGCGTGATGTTACGTATTTTAGGCTTTATGTACTTAAATTTCGCTTACTTTTTAATGATACTTTTACATAAATTGCATGACCAATTTATATACGTCCAATGTTTCTCATTACTCACAATTACCGCCAAAAATACACAGAAAAAGGGGAGCGTTCCAAACAATTAACTTGTACTAAGCCGCATTATTCCAAGGTAATTAGATTACAACTGTCTGGGCCGCCTACTAATAAATTGATCAACACTAAAACTAGCGAAATTCTGAGTAACTCTTGTTATGTTACAGAAATCCTGTAATTTGTTGATAATCCAATTCAAATGAGCCTATCAATGATGAAGTCAACATATTTCGTTTTTATTACAAGAATAAAAACTTAGCAGGTACTATTTGCCTGCTAATGTCGTCTTTTCTTAGAATATTGAGCTCTATAGTCTCACCCGAACGGAAACTATGTATAAGGGTTCGAATTTACGACGAAAGGAGTCCAATAAACGTAGCTAAATCTGTCTTTTTTTTAGGTCATGACGTCTTTTTGAATACAGTGTAATTCAAAAGTCACATCTACATTACGTTACTTATAATTTTTACACTTATTTGTATCATTGTTCAGATGTTCAAACTAAAGTTTACATATACTAATACCAGTTGAAGTACAGTAAAAAAATTTTAAGAGTTACTCAGTGGTACACGTTATATCATCAATTTAATAGAGGGCGCCATTGTACGCCTTAGTGAAGGCATATGTCCTGTAGTAGTCTAATATAAGTTTTTGTGGATGCTAATAATAAACGAAAATAATATATTAAATTACAAAATTTGTAATTTTATAGTCGTTTATTAATTAATATAAAACTATAATTATTTATTCTTTTTTTTATTAAAGAACCACATCGGGTCAGTAACAGTAGAGATATTTGACACTCGGTGTCCTCTGCCTATTCCGTAAAAGACCTGGCCTGATAGTAAAATTTAATTAATTACTCTATATTTTATCGAACCTTATGAAATCTCTATAATTATTCATATTTAATTACTCGTTACTTAGAGTTTCTTTTCTTAGGTAACAATATCGCCATGAGTGTGACACCTGCAATTGAAATAAAGATTATTATTTTTATATGAATGAAAAAGATATTTGATACTAAGTTACTAATACAGAGAGTATTAGTCGCTACTAGGCGAGTAGTACGTTGCGCTACGCTAGTAGTACGCTACTAGGCGAAATTATTTCTTGGCTCAATTCTCAATATACCTACTCGTATGGTTTGTCGTGTATTATTTAGTAACAGTAATAAATTCGTTCTTTCAACTTAATGTTAACACTACATAAAAATCTGCGTTATTTATGTATATGCACTAAATGTAATTAGAGTATCGTTTCACATTAGTATACTTACAAATCATTATGCCAGCTAATGTGTAGAATGGTATTACGCAGCTAATGTTGAGAAGTATCGGGAACGTCACGTTTCCAGTAAGTGATCCCATTCTCCCCAAGGTCATTATGACTGATACAGCTAAGGCCCTGTAATTAAAAATGAAAAGTTTTGTTATATCTTCTAATATGTTATTACTGTCATCTGATTTAGACAGAGTCCATTTTATTGTAACGAAAAGGTCAAAGATCATGAGGAAATTTCAAAGCATAATTATATAAATAATTTTACATTCAGACTCTAATATAGTACTCATCGCAATGTTTGTCCTAGGTTGGAATCGAATTCTCAACTCCCAGTTCAGCTGTCAGGGTTACCAATAATTTAACCAACACGTATATGTTATAGTATTCTATAACTAATAATGAATACTAACAATTTTCCAATTTTGTAGGATTCTGAATATCTAGTGTTATAAATAAACTTTATAAGGAATTATAGTTGTCAGACATTATACATTATCTAATCTACATTTTCAGTCTAAATGTAAACTACGTACACTTCAACATAAATAACACAAATTATTATGTAAATTGAATTGTATAATTTTGTTTGTAGACAGTTCAAAAGCCAACTATACACTGTATACTCTTTGCCGACATGAAACGTGATTAGTCGGCAAGGCGTTACAAATGAACAGTCGCTAATAGCTTCGCTTCAAAGATATGACGCTCATTTATACAAACACAGAGTTAATTAGTCAAACTGGCATCTGATATATTTTAAACTATTTATAAATATGTATAACTTAGCGTTAGGACTATCAACAGTGAGAGCCTAATGGTATAGATTTCTTCTTAATACGTATGTATGTATTCGGGTTTAATTTAGCGTGCACCTCTCTATAAAATTATATGTATTGTATGCAATATGACATTTTCAATTTTGGCCTTAGGGTTGACAATGAAATATACGCAAAGGAAAAACTCCTACAACAATTGTATAGACTATTCTTTAGTAATCCTCTAGTACACCCTTTAGTATAAACTTTAGTAAAATGGAAGGGACGGATGTACCGGAAGCTGTTACTATGATACTCGTGCTAATTCTCCTGTAAAGCACTGTTTATAATTTCAAAGAAAAATGGCTTCTCTGCTACAATCATATAAGATTCCAAATCGATTACAAATAATGGAATAGAATTTGGACTGTAAAATTATCTTTAATAATAACGACCGAACTTTTAAGTGCGCATAATTAAAAATATTATACCTATATTTAAAAATTAGTTCATCGTAACACATATGCAGATCGTATCATATATGTATGTATATCGTATTATATGTACATTGATCAAACAATAGTTGGATAGACCTCGCCAACAAAGCATGTCCATAGATTTTCTTTCTTAAAATAAGTCATTGTCACACCCAACTTTGCTTTATAAATTTAAGTTGCCTTGAAAACGTACAAACGCGGCAAAATTGCATCAAGATTTCTAGGTATCCACATTTTACTTAGAAATAATGTTCAAGGTTGTACTTATCGTTAGTTCTAACGTCTACATCTGACAAAAGGCTATAAACGATAAGCGAGAATTTAGCGAATACTTTGCATTTACAAAATGAAAAATATATCTATTTGTGACATGAACACAAAAATAATTTTATGAACACCTGCAGTATGTTTTATAACAAATCGATCATTTAAATAATATTAATGTTATCAGAAACGGCTAAATTTATTTCATCTGCATTCTGAATGTCTATCGTAGGAGACCTTATATTTCAGACTTCGAGTATGAAGCACTTAAAGCTAACCTCTAATTTAAACAAAAGTTAGATAAAAAACAGTTAAAATGTATTCTTTTTTAAGAATTGTGAATTTTATAATTAAAATATGGTAAAAAGTTTATTCTAAAGAGTATGAGTTTATTCTAGACTGAAACAGAAAGTGATCTTATTATTTAACTAGCTTTAGTCTGAATGAATTATAATGCCATTTACGAGTATCTTGATGTCGTTATTATTAATTTATGTCGAATACAGTATTATTATTATCTTGAAATATTGATTATTATTACGTACGTCATATGAGGTAAAATATAACCTAAAATTGTGTTCCGTAACTGATGGCTCCACAACAAGTAGGTCGCGGGGTATGAGACCCGTCCTTACCCGCTAATACCGTTGCCGGTGTCTACGACTGGCAATTATATCGCTATTAGGTGTAATTATTTTGATGTACATTCACAAATGTATTCCATGTTTAATGTTTACAGCAGAAATGAGGTTTCTACGCAAATTTTACGATGTTACAGTGAGGTCGCAAAAATTGTCTAACACTGTTCTTTTACTTTTGTAATAAAATCAATAGATTTTGAAAACAAGCTTGTAAAAGTAAATATTGTTTTTTACAACCCAACCCGGACTTTGATTCGGAGTGTGAATCTGTCCCGGTGTATAGCAATAGGCTCACCATCTGTCCCATGGGACGCAACTGGCGAAACGTGGGAGTATACTACACTGCTCTGCCTACCCATTCGGAGGTTACAGGCGTGAAATTACGGTTTTTTTTTAATTCAAGCTCACCTGGTCGTAGTTGGAAAGATTTCTATAGTGGTTGCCTACAACAGACTCA
>DWME01002045.1:0-22264 GCA_018244795.1 Parelbella ahira ahira | reverse complement strand
TTTGAGCGATAACCGTGTGAATCGTAAAGGGGTAGGCGTTCGTGATAGGATTGTCATCTAAATTGACCTTTTTAACTGAGGTGTCGAAGTTTAGTCACAAGATTAAGAAAGCCTTTATAATTATTCGTCTAAAAAGCAGATGCTGAATTGCAAGCGAGTATTGAAACGTAACATCATCACGCCTGTAATCCCTGAAGAGGTACGCAGAAGTATGTAATATACTACCACGTTTCACCAGTTACGTTTTGCGACACATGGAATAGGTGGTGAGTTTAATGAGTAAATATGACTAATACGAATCTGTTCTTGTTGTCGTGCTGGTCTGACCTTGCGTGTCGGGTCACCTCGATGGGTTGATAGATGTCACGTGCTACCAAAGTGAAGAACTATTTTCAGACAGAACAAAGGACTTAAGAAAATCCTCAGATAACAGCATCATGTTCCATGATGAGGGAACGATTAAGTAGGATGAGTTAATTCTTATAACCGATTAGAGTTATCTTATGTTAAAGAAGTATCAATATCAAGTAAAATGAAAAGAGGCTGTGTGCTTTCTATATCCTTTACACCTCCATTTCACAACGCGAGTAATGCTACCAAGTGGTGCAACTAAATGCAATGGTGTTTCTTCGAAGGCCACAACTAACCAATGGATTATATAACTATCAAAATTTAATTAACTAAATAATGTTTAATCAATCTTACAGGCAATTGTTTTGTCCAGTTGCACAATGTTTATGGTATGTTGAATAATAGCATTATTTATTAGGAACGTAATTGGTGTGACTGAAAAAAAGAAACCTCAGCCCGTCATGCACGCGTAAGCCCCGTAATTGACTAACGACAGACTGGCGTGATTGATCTCCGTCCCTTCGATCGCTGGAACCTTGAAAGTGTCTCTGAGATTTGAAGCTCAAAATGTAATTTGCTTTTGAAAGTTTGATACGTACCGCCCCTTGTTGCTAACCACTGACTGAGAAGCAGTGACGTAAGTCGTTCTGACATTTCGCTTGGAACGTTAAGAAACAGGTTGAGTCAGAGCTGCGCCAGCCTACGCGCGATAGAAATTATTCCTTGTTTCCAATTCGCAACGTCGTACTTGCACACTGTTCAAATGGTGCAGTCCACAATTCTGTACAAAATGTACTGTTTCCTTGTTTTAAGATTGCGTAGAACCTTTGTGGACCCGGTTGGTTGAGTATTGTCTATACAGTTCGTGAAGTTCTTTTTAGCAGATATATGTATAATAACTTTTAAATTGTGCCACTCATTATTGTGTGTGTAGTTACTCACACCTGTCGATTTTTAATCGAATTATCAATGGTATCATCCACCCTTTATCGTTTCACTGTTGGAAGCTGGTCTTGTCTCCTGAAACACACTAATAATTCTCACTACAAGTATACTCACAGATGTAATCCCTGTGTGGGATATATCAAAGAGTTGACTGGTAGAGAACGTTGCTAGTCATTAAACATTGTACCCCTTAGCTAATATATTGTTTAGTTTAAGAATAAATAAATAAGTTGTCGTTTTCCGAAGAGCTAAATAAAGCGTTGGGCGAGCGGTACGCGCGGCACGCGGGCGGCGCCCCGGTATATGCCACTAGGAAGTGTTACAAGTTCCCTTTGTCGATGCTGGTCGGCGCCACTCACAGCGAGCGGCCGTGTTTGACAGTTAACGGTGAACATTGAATGATGTGTGTGTTGTGTGTACTATATAGAACAGTATCTAGCTCACTTCCGCGTACATCGATATTATTTTTTTATTGAAACGCTTACGCATGATTGCTCGTTGTTTCAACAATTCACATTGTGTTCTTTGCAAGTTGCGAAGGTCGATTTTAATGTAATTACGATTATTTTTTTTGTTTTGTTTGATAGCTGTTGTTCACTATGTCAGCTAATAGGATTGGTCATGGATGTTTAATACACGCGCAGCCGCAACAGCATAGCAAAGATTTTGACATTGATAAGTGAATTAGTTGACGGAGTTGTGTCTCAAACCTGGCACGCAACTCTGAATTTAAGACTTACTTTGAAATTAAATTGTTTGTCCTAAAAGGTAACGTGGAGCTTAATAACGTAAAAGATATATTCAAATTTGGAAATTATTGAAATTTGCTACGGTTTAACTACTTCACTTAGGCCCGGAAGGTTGCAGAAATTTACAATAAGTTCGCACGTATCTATCCGACAACTGTGTTTCTAACATTGCAATCTTGATGCCCATATGAATTTGAAATTAGAAGAAACATCACAGTAAATACGCTTGCAAGGACCAATCGTTGTCTATATACATATAATTATAATGGTCAGGTGTAAGTAAAGCATAACACAGCGGCGACATACATCGGGGTTGCAGCTTACCCCTATATAGGGGACGTGTCAAAGAAGGGTTGTGGTCCAGCGAGGGGGACTGACTTTTGACATGTTCACGTTTTAATAACTTTATTAATGGGCTTTGTACCCTTTGTTTGGTGAATTTAATCGGTGTCACAATTTGTCGCTTGCCGTGATCGACGGTTATACGAGTAGTGGAAGGGTAGGGTGAGTGTCGTCGTGATATATCTGTACCGCTAAGGTTATGTTACTAAAAGAATTGTTGATATTATAGAGATGGCCATCTCAGTCCGCGAGAGTAGCAAGATGTCTGTCACAAACCTTATACAGAATGTGATAGATGCTACATCAATAGTTACTTTTAATTAATCTTAATTACGAGACTATTGTGTATTTTGATTAAGACTTTTGCACGTCTCAATGAGGCTGCGCTTTATAATCGGATAGTTTAAAAAAAATGTGTAAAATATATTATGTTAGTAAATTGCAGTAACATTACTATTTTAACAGTGTTATTAACAGTTATAACTGAGCTGTAGTAATATTGACGAATAATTAACTAAACTCACTTATTACAATAGTTCCATTATTTCAAAACTGTTCATGGACTGTAGCGGTCGCTTGTTACTGATTTTTACACACTTAACATGTCCCAACTATCTTTTTAACATATCCTAACAAGTAAACAGAAATTATTGCTCATTTTTAAATTCCAGTTCTATGGAAAGTGATGAGTGTCATCTATGACTCATATAAAAGCCGGCGATTGTTTTAAATAAATAATCTTATGACATTATACTTGAGGTAAAATTTATGTGAATTCTTACATTTTTGCATATTTGATGTCCGCAATGTATGTCCATATAGAAAATGTTCAATGAGCAACAAACTACGTTAATTGCTTTAATTACAGCCCCGTATATGCGTAGTTAAGTTTGTCTTTGACCATTTTATTTCACTAACTGCGCATAATAACGATAAATCTTGCGTGTGGTGTTGATATGATTGTATCTGTTCTGAAGTATATATGAAATTTTCTGCCTACTGTGATTGTTTAATTTTAGTAGCGTATATATATTAACATGCGAATAAAAATCTTCGTGTTTTTTGATGTTTCACGCATGAGAGAGTGTGAGATTCGGATGTTATCTAGAGTAGAAATATGTGTTACAAAAACTTTTACGTATAATAAAACATTCCTTACTGACCTTCGTGTCGTCAATGTCAGTCACATAATAGTCTGTGGTCGCACAACAGTACCACAGCGTAGAGACATATAGAGATATCTCTACTCTGTGTCAAGGGCACCTCATCAACGTTTGAAATTTGAATTTGAATACTTAATTAGTTACTTTGTAATATGTCGTTTCTCTAATTTTATGTAACGTACGAATATAAAGTAACACGTATTAACGTAATAAAATTGCGCAACCTCTCGTAACGCTATTTACGTGGCGCGTTTAAATGGGAACAAAGGTTAATATTTTGGACTACATTATCTGTCTCGCGTTTATTTTTAATTTGTTTAACATATAAAAAATATCGCAGGCCAGAGGTCACAGTAAAGTTTTATCTAATTGGATTTAATAGGTGTATATATTTTTAATCTTCAATAAATTTTTAACAAATATATGTATAGCTGGGCCAGCGGATGACAAGTGGCTCCCGTCGCCTATCAACAATGCAACACCCGAGGAGTGACCAATGCGTTGTCGGCTTTCTGCAAGCCTGCAATTTGACTAATTTCGACATTTGTTTGCTTTGTTGGCTAACAATGAGTTTTTCGAATATCATTAAATTATGAATTAAGCATTGGTAAATAAACATTTGCACACATAAATACGTTTAATTAGGAAAATGTAAAATTACGTATTTTTACTAAATAAAAATCACACTGATATTTCAGTTGTCGCAGTCGCCGTGGAAACGTACGATGACAAGTGTAATGTAATGACTAGTGTTTTGTATACAAAACGGATCAAAATATATTATTTAAATTTTCCTGCGCTGAATAAATAATATAATTGTTAATGTAACGCTGTGCTAATCACATCGATTCTCTAACCATTATATATTCGATAATGTTATAATGCTGTTTTGTACATTTCTCTTGTTTACGTAAAGCGCCGCGGCACGGCGCTGTCGCCACGTCTCTGCTGTCGACACCCCGTCGTCTCCGACAAGCCGTACACGTCCCGTAGTGAACGTAGCAACGAATCTTATATAAACCTCATAATTGTCTATGATTTATTATGTATACTAAGAACTTGTAACATCGTTGTGATAATCTTTACTATATATAGTCATGTAGCAGTTAAGCAAATATAGGTTGTTTTTCGAAAATTTCCTAGCGTCTGCAACCGCAATCTGTAGTAAGCTTAAAACAAATATTGCTATTATTATTAATCTTGTGATATTTAGTAGACTGATTGCAATTTTCCTACCAAATACCCGATGTGAGAGAATACGGAGTGAATGCGTAAAGACACTCTCTATTGTTCTTAATAGGCAACGAGTAATTAAATTAATATATGACATATTATCTATAATTGGATAATTTTGTGTTCTGTCGTTGGTTCATATACACAAACCGCAAGCTAGCAAACAAATATAGGTATATATGCTCTGTTGTTATATTTTTTATATAAATTTGTTTGTTATACTAGCTTTTGATACGAAAAATGTCAAATGGTGTAAAGAACCTAATGTAAAATGGTAGAGCAAGTTGAAATCCTTCCCTTAACGGAGGGTGGCGGGAGTGAGTCAGAGCGTGATGCAATAAGTGCAATAATTATAAATACAATTATAGATATCGACCATTGTTGTGCCAAGTTTGTAGTTAGCAGCGCGTCGTTTATATTAATCGCTACACTTCGCTACCAAAGGGCACACGGGCTAAGTTCAAAATGTGTATGTAATTAAACGGTGATTCATTAACTCGCTTACAAAAATATACCCTTGTTTATATGTATAAAGCGGGCAGAAGGTTTATCACGGTAGGCAAAACGGCTTGGATTTGTACTCGTTATATACAATAGGCAATGTAGGTAGGCATGTAGGCAATGGACTTCATACTCGTATGTACCTGCTCGTAAATACATGTTTAATTTTACACCATAAAAAAGAATACGCTCGTGTTCATCGCACATATACTTGTCCGGGATGGGTTTCGATCTTAAATTTCCCTCTCAGCAGTCAGTGCCACTGAAGATGTAGCACATCTTTGGAATATTCTGCCCAAACCTTGACCAACCCCCCATTTCTCCTGCCTCGAATCCTCATAACAAAAATGGTTTAAAAAAGTAAGCATCGTCATTTAACATTAACATCACACTCATCTATGTCTGACGAGACGCATGATGCAATAGCAGTGCAATGTGATGCAGCGGTCCGCATTCCACGTGCGTATAGCACTGACTGCCGTAGGTATCTGCCTACTAATTTGGCCACGCTCCAGTCGCAGTGATTCGCTTCTGTCAATACAATGTTATCGCGCACCGGGACGTGCGCTCTCTCGCAACGATTTCTTTGGTGTTGCAACTTATATATGTTCTATTCTTGGAATAATCAATATATCAATTGAGCGTGCCTCAGCTACTGTGTTGTAAATTATTATTTTTTATATACATATAATTAGAATAGGCAACATGTCAAAAGACCACGTTTCTAGTGAATCGAAAATCAGAGCTGTAGAGTTAGTGATCTCGGTTATATTTAGAATATCAGCAATAATAAAAATATAAATATGTTTTACAGTAGGCATTATATCTACTTCATTGTGAAAGGCGACAGGTTTACAAAGGTGAGACAGTAAAATAGTGGTTGGTGATGATAATGATGATGAGGGATGAGTGTTTCATAGCATCTACTTCAATCATTTATACAAGCGACCAAATAACGGTAAGCCGTTACCTATTGATTTATACAATACCAATGACGTAATTAAGTGTCGCTAGTTTTGGTTTAAAATATTTTGTTCACTTGCGGGTAGTAATATTACGAGACTCTACAGTTAAAACAACGTTACCGTAGATTGATAGTTCACCCCGACTTTTATTTTTGTTATTCTAGAGTAACATAGAAACACTGAACCGTTTTAAAACGAGGAAAGTAAACAACAATATTATGCCCATTAAGGGAGATAAAATCGTGTGCGCTCACTAACCGTGTCTCGCTCCGTGCGCCCGGCTCGGCAGCGCGACGCACCGGCCCGACATGTACGCAGCCACTGTGTGTGCCCTAGATTTTAATAGACTTTTATATTTTATGTCAAACGGATAATATTCTCTTCTCTGTATATTACAGTTGGTTGGTAAAGATAAAAATAAATAGTTATTATCGTCAATTTGGTTGTTACATATTTTAAATATGAAAGGGTTTTTTTAAATATTTTTTTTAAATTCTTGTAACATAAGACTTGATTGCTGCTAACCACTTGTACACATGACATATTTTCAGTAACCTTATTTTAAATTTATCACAGTATGTAATAAATATATGTGTTTGTTAACTGATATAGACTGAGATATGCTTTTAGTCTACTTATTCTAAAAGGCGGCCTGTTTCCAACAGTGAAGCGATGAAAGGGATTGATGACGATCATGATTTGACTTACAAATGAACTCACCAAAGATATTAGCGGATGTTAAAATTTAATGTTTGATCGATTTTATTTTTGCGTGTTGGTGATCTTGGTATCATTATAATTATTGTTATTACGTCTCGCCTGGCGCTTTACTGGGAAAGCAGAGCCGATCGAATTCCAAATATGTATCTTAGAATCAGCGTAATGATTGGATGATTGTACGAAAAACGAGACAATATTCATGTGTTCTAAATTAAAAAAATATATCAATCTGAATTCAGCTCACTTTTCCAGCGTCACACAAGCCACACTTGAACCAATTTCACCGCACAGTGCCCTCGTAACGCGTCCCGTGGCGCTGGCAGGTCAGGTGGGCTGGCTCCTTTGACGTCGCGTCTCGGAGCGCGGCGCGCTACGCCGTTCGCAGCGGCCGCGGAACGAGATAATGGATGGAGCGATAAAATAACTCATTTACTTACTAGCTAGAGATTAAATAAGTTTCCGTTATAGCAGGCAGTTCGGACTGTCCATATTTTTTTCAGCTGTTTTCTACTTCATAAAGTACGGGTTTTTTTTTCTCCAGTGTAGCAAAGTAGCATTTGGGCATCAAAGCGATAAATTATTTCTACTATAAAATACCCATTTACGTGCGACATTCGATAGTGTGTGCTTTAATATGGTTCGCAATCCTATTTCGCAACGCTCCTGTGACCTTTTCGGGTTTTAAATATAATTAATAGTTTTACAATGTTCTAGTATCTGATGTACCAACGTTTGAACCGTAACACCGACAACAATGCTAATAGATCAAACAACATCGGACATGTCACTAACGATAGTTCAATGGGAGCGAGTGTGCAGTTCATGCGTGTATGTAGGTACATATGCATGCGAGTGTGCGTGTATGTACACAACGTACTGCAGTTGGGTGCATTGTACCAGTGTTTATAGTACAAAGTTGACACGAGGTGTAGCCTGCGCGGAAATGTTACATATGTGCAGTATAGAGTTTGATGAAACGACAGGATGTATGTGCGTGTGTTTGTGTGTGTATGTAATTTGCAGTTGAATGGACTATGTTCTTGTATCTTACATAATATGTGTAAACGAACACGGAAATTCTGTTTTTGTTTGGGTTTTGTTCAGTTTGCTTAACTTTCAAATCGTCTGTCAATTAGTATTAACATGAATATTATGTATGTATATCGTCCTGTTCAGCGTATCTTTTAGATGTAGATGATTTTCGGAGAAATATTTGAATCCAGCTACTGCACATATCAATGAATTACAAAAGATTTGTGCAATATATTTTGCGTTCTAATATTAAGGTTAGACCAATTTAAAATAGAATAGTTACTAGTACTATTAAAGTTCCTCATAAACGTACAAGACAAAACATACGAGAGTCATTATATATTTACTATTATAGTCATGTAAATGAACTATGCCAGATCTGTAAGGATGGAGATATTTGATATTCGGCGCGCACTGTCTACTCCGTAAGGAACCTAGCGTGATGGTGTACGAACAATAATAAAATCTTACAAATCTCCTTTATGTTCTATACGTAGATCTTCAACATCTGTGCGTCTGCGTACATTGTTGATATCGTCAAACGTGAGTCCTGAGACGCCACTGCGAAGACTAACCCAGAAAGCCAACAATAGAACAATTTTTAGGTTATATCGTCGTAACCGGGTTTGCGCGCGCCGCGAAGACAATGCCCGCTACGGTGCTATGAAACAATGCACTTGGAGAAAAAGTGTTCTCCGCGCCAGATACAGCAGCCGGCTAACAACGGGCGCCGTGTGCATGCAACGGTAGCTTCGCTCCACATAAAAGGCTCCTCCGGCTGACCGAATTGCAGATTTACTACCAACGCAACCCCCCCCCATTGGTTGGGACGTTTTGTTGTGACATAAACGTTTACATCTATGTATTATTTATATCATTATCCATCATTAGTAACATTGTTTAGGAACTTTTCTTGTAAAGCTAGCAATCGTTTACATCAATTAATTTATTTACGTCTTCCCGCATCTATGTATTTTCATCCTCATCAACCCTTTTATCGTTCCACTGTTGGAAACGGGTCTCTTGTCAGAATGGAAATGTGGGTTAATTAGGGCTATTGGCTATCGCGGTAGCTAATCGCGATTATCACTCGTCGTCATCGCCAACAGCCTATCTCAGTCCGTTGCTGGACATAGGCCTCCCCCAATGAGCGCCCTCTCGGCCTATCCTCGGTTTGTCGCATCCAGCATCATCACTAATCATAATTATCATTCATATTGCTTATAAATGTAATCAGTCTGCAGGTCAAATTTAGTATATTCGCTCGTTGTGAGATCCTCACACCAAGTGCTAAGCAAGCCACCCGTGAGAAATTATCAATCAAGGAGCGTGAAACACTATAGGGTTTTTGCGTTCTGCGTGAAATATATAACTGGTGAAACGGATCGAGTGTACTACACCCCCCTGCGCCTATCACTTTGGGAATAACAGTCTGGACGTTACGTTGTTTTTATAGAATATATCATTAACAAGTAAATAGTGGGTGTCGCTCAATCTCTCAAATATCATGAATTCGAAGAACACATGCGTGATTGGGATTTATACGATATGGGAATCTGAGTAGAAGGAACTTATTTTAAATCATTAAAGCTATCACATGATACTGTACTTTTAACAATTGAAGGAGACGATGGCATCACGGCAACACAATACGTTAAATGCACTTTTGAAAATCTATCCGCAACACCAATTATAAAGACACTCTCCGGTATAGTGTGACCCGACACAACGGCCCGTAAGTCATACGATACTCGGCGACGTGGAGGTGAAGCAGAGTTCATTTTATATAAGGACATACATACGTACACACAGCCCTGCTTGTATGATCCAGTTTCAGCGTGCTATCGTTTTGTAGAGGACTGTCACGTGAAGCGGTGCGCGGTATCAATTGAATCGCTTCTTATGACGTCAGCGTGTGGCCGAGGTGTTGGAAAATGTAATATACTCATTGTACATTAAGTGGGTAGCGAATGAGCAGGTAGAAATGCAATGTGGGCACTACCGGCCATAGACGTCTGTAACCTGTGTACCTCGAGGTGGTAGGAACAGAATTGTTAGTGTTCACTTAATTATTTAGGCAAAATTTCCAATGGGGTAGTCCCTTCGATAAGTTGCGAGTGCGAACGATATTAATAACATTACCTATACATATTTTTTGATAGTGATGAGATTTTCTATAATTGAGTGATTTCTTTCTGTTTCTTTTTCGACAACAAATATTGTTTAATTATATATGTATTTATTCGTTACAGGTAATTAGCAGGCGTTGCGCGAGCGAGCAGTAGATTTTGCTAGTGAGTGAGTACCGAATATTATGTTACATTCAGACCCACCAAAGCACATAGAGACGAGCTCGCCCGCAGTAGCCGAGCCATTGAAGCGTAGCGCACGGACCTTTCATTACACCAGCGACGGTCTCACAAGTGGAAGGCACTACGTTCAGTAATAGGGAGCTCAAAGGAACTTCACACGTACATACATACATACATACATATTGTTCACATGCGGGTAGGTAGAGATTAAAGATCACTACTTGCTGTTACCGGCAAACTTTTTCCTCTTCTAAATTAATGTCGTCATACAGGCTAGCCTATTTTCGATAACCCTGAAAACAATATATTTTTGTTAAAAATACAACTCGTGTTAAATTTGGAACGATAATTCATAGGGTACCTACTATGATGTCAATATAAATTACGTCTACTCCCCGTTGCCAAAGGTAAAATTATAACATTATTATTTATTATGATTCCAACAAAGAAAATTACATAAAACCTACAACATTGTTTGGGTAACTACGCGGTAAATGTGCACACACACACAAATTAGCATTTACAAAACACCACTGTCTCGTTTGTAAAGAGTAATAAAACCAACTACATGTAACTCGTCATGAGATTACATAGCTTTCATGTAACGATCGTCTATTCTTTCACAAATACATACATTATGTATACAATGATATATCCGCGCTGAGCGTATCTAGTGTCCACAATAGGTAGGTACATATAAAATTATGATATATGCGTAATATACATAGAATATAGTCTAAAGGAGTTCAATTTCGCTAGAACCATAGCAAGTGGAAAATATTAGACACTGGCTGCGCCTACAAGCAGTGTTCGTGATGTTATATATTTATGTATACGTGGATTGGACACTGCAGGTTTTATTACACGGATAGCATCAGAAATGGGCAGGGATAATGATTTTAGTGCACGTTTTATGTCTTAGGTCGGAGGGGTCGTTGACACGTCGTCGGCTTGCTCTTATGTCACAGTGTGTTTTGAAATAAACGCCTGAAGTCGACCGTTGGGTGCGGTTGGTAACTGTACTTGTATGTACATATGTATATGACTGTTGCATGTTAATTCTATACCGAACACAGCATTGTGAAGGAAATATTTTGTAGAAAAAATAATATGACTTATGTGTTGAAATATTTCCTCCTAAGTAGGCTTGAGGAGTTCCCGTGTTAGGGTGACTGGGCAGTTCGTAGATAGTAATATGGGTATACTTTTGGAGTATTCTTTTTTACCCCCATACCAAGCACAGAGTCTTGTGCATACAAGTATTTGTTCTGGGTGGGAATCGAACTTGCGACTCCCGGTTCAGCAGTCGCGTTAACTGACCACCGGGCCAACGAGCTATTGCGTTTAAAAGATGTTATTGTTTTCTAATACTTAGATGTAGTAGTTGCAACGCATAATGCTTACAAAATATACACAACTTGCATTCAATAAAACGTTAAAAGTGGAACGTCAAAAGAAGTACCTATAAATATATTTTTTTTAATACATTTTTATGTCGTTTGCATTACTAGTACACCAACGTCATAGTCGCTTTACACTTGTGCAAGATTCGTTTTAATTTGTCAATATGCGCCCGGACGGCTGTTACGTACATTAAAGACAGTTATTACTTATAACTATTATTGTAGTAATGATGGTGAAATACCGTTACCTAACATCATGCCTGTAATCCCCGAAGGGATAGGCAGAGGAGTGTAGTATACTCCCACGTTCCACGAATTACATTTATAATTCCCATGGAATAAATAGGTGGTGAGCTTATTGCCATACATCGGGCACAATTCCAGACTCCGGGTCACTACTAGAAATTCTAAATTAGTGAATTTTTATAGCACCCGACCCGAGATTAGAACCCAGCACCTCCCCGATCCCTTGTAACCACTCGACCAACGAGGCAGCCAAGAGTTACGTTACAGCCGTTACGTTTTAAATATTCAAACAGATTTTATAAATATGTAGCATTGTGTACAAGACCATATACTGCCAAATAGGTCAGATACTACAAACTGATGGCGGAGTGTGAAGTCCCTGAAACCCACATTCGCCCGTGAAGAGAATTCGCCGCATGTCATAAGCACCAGTGCTAAGTTTATTACGAGAGAATAATGACTAACATACTTTGCACAAAAAAGGACCGTCGCGCGCAACTCATTCACGTTTTAAAACGCTAGTGTGAAAGGGTTGTTATTAGAACTATGTACATGCTGTAGGTAAGCCATTACAGATAGCTGGTTCGTAGTCGCTTATAGTTTGACATATATATATGTGTATATATGTATTGGGGTCGTCACAGGCAGAAGTGGAATATGTATCATAGCAAGGCATATTAAGATATATTATTATATTATATTATCTGTAGTAAGGTTTCAATGACCGGACGTACGCGAGTTACAATACAGATATACCTACCTATATCGCGTCATCAAAATATGCGAACAGATATAGCAAGAGATAGCAAGACCTTTTATTTCGAAGATAAAGACAGCAAAGTTATATATTGCAGCATAGCTGCCATATGTGGTAGTTAACTATAATGCATATATTAGTCAATAATTTCGTCGAGAATCGTTAATTTTCGGAAACGTATTGTTAATAGTAAAATTTAAATATTTTGCGGTCCGCTAAGTAAATCTGTGATAGCTAGCAGCTTGCTAAATGCTAAGATGTCCCGCACTTTGTATGCGAAGTATGGTATAACTACGCTACGACCAACACCTGTTTCGTTACAAAACGGAACACCAGCGATAGGGACTCTGCGACTTCTAGTTTGAAAAGCATAGTTTATTAATATATCTTATAGTTGCCCGTGTGACGATCTTCATGTATATTCTTGGACGTGTATGGAATGCGTCATTACTAGCTGCCCGCGGTGCGGCTCGCCGCGGGGCAGATTCCTCCGACGCGACATCAAAACTGAAGCGCACTCACACACCAGTGCGCTACCTGTGTACGTACACGCTGCGTTTGTGTTCTTCAGGACATGAATTGCATGCTTGTATGTGTTGAGCATCGCTGTAGTGTGTGTAGAGCATGTAGTATGTTTAGCGTGTAGTGTGTAGCACGGTTTTTTTTGCTATTTACATGCACATAAGGCTATGATTCATTTGCAGATGCTTCCTTTGACACATTGCTTCGAAGACGTAAGCCGCCAGCAAAGGATTTATAGTGTTGCAATTTCCTGTGAAAAAAATATATTCTCTGATGATAAGAAATAAAATTATTCGATGATACCGTAGATTTGCGAAGTCGCCAATGGATCAGTAGCCATGGATTTTTAAAAACTGTATATTAAACGATTTTTTTCCACAATGATATATATTTCATTGTACATTTTTAAATAAATCCACCATAAGCTAGTTTTAATATGAGTATTAAAAACATATTCACTCTCGTTTATTGTTACACTGACGGACTGATTACTGCCCGTATACATATACTAACCTATCAATTGAATTTGCCCCAACCTGTCAAAGAATGATCTAAAACCTTTGATTCATAAAACAACTCCGACACTCAGAAACGAGGTGTTATAACTTTTCCTTGGACGTGACAATCCTCTATCATAGTTGAAATATATACGTTGAAAGGAAACTTAATTAATTTTTACCTAAAGTACTGCTACTTAATTATTATCAATGAGAATGGCATTTATTATTATATTAATTTATTATTATAGTTCAATGATATTGTTAGATAAGAGGAAGTTGCATTTAATAGTAAAAGATTCTTCTTTTCTATTTGTACAATGAACGGAAAATTTAAAAAAAAACCAGGAACACTGTTTTTCTTATGAATGTTTTTTTTAAATAAATGAAACAAAACATAGATACAATCTAAAGTTATTTTTAACTTGGACATGAATCGTTAATGTAACCCGTAGTACTACGGCAAGGTAGCTTGGTCTGCATTGGTATGAATTTTTAATCGGAAAACGTAAGGTCGGCGTAATTATCCGGTTCAAGATGTATGTATATGAGCCAGGTGTTCCGAGACCACTCCGCGCTAATATATAATGCATCCGATGCGGTCAGAATGTTATTCCATTACCGCGATAATGTTTTGTTATAATGGCGAAGACATCGTGTCGGCAACGTCCTGTCAAAGACGCTAGTGCTGCCATCTAGGCGACAGTGCTGTCATCTATGCGACTGTGCTGCCATCTAGGCAACAATGCTGCCAGTTGTTCAATAACAGTAGTATTGTGACCCACTACCAAAGATACTCAAATGTCTATGTCTACATAAATCAAGCGCCAGCAATAAAAGGGTAGTTGAAGTCTACGTAGTCGTATAGTCAACAATCTTGTGGAAATCTACTGTGGAAATGTGTCCTGTGAGATCTCCAATACATTCTGTTACGTTTTCTAAGCCGTGTATTAATTATCACTCCTTATAGAAACCTTAAACCAACCCATTTCAAAGGGAAAGCCGTACCGTACCGTATATCCGTAAAACGATAAATGTGTTCATCATATCGTATAATATCTATACATGTTTTGTATTATTTATATGATGATATAGATTGTAAGTCGATATATACACGCTTATGGTTGACTAAAAATCGACTTGTCTTATCATCAACAAAATGTACCGTACTGTACTTTTTGCATTCGTTATCAATGTTGACCTTATCTATGCAAATGAAAGTAAGGCACGCACTCGTCCGGATCCGCCATGTATATATATAAATTTACAGGAAGAATTTCAATCATTTTTATCACCTTAGTGTATACGTACCTTTGCGAGCGTAGACCCGCTGTTAGTCTGTTTGCAAAACATTTTATTAATTTATTTGTTGTCCACGGTTGTTAATAAGAGGGGGACGTTATACCAAATGTCATATTCTAACAACCGTCTCAGGTGGTAATCATAATTTGGAGGAGGGACTTAAAAGTGTAATCATTTAATAGTGTATTTTTTCTGTCGTCCTTCGTCATTACTAACCTGTCCTAGTCTACTGGTGGACATAAGCTTTCTCTGAAGAGTTTTTGCACATAATCCCCCATTACGCATACGGCTTGTGGATCGCAGAGCACGGCTTCTCGCATCGCCTATACTACTGCCCAAACGTCATACCACGATCAGGCAGCGATGGTTTTGGTCGCCTACTGCAACACCATGACATTCCGGCATGGGTCCAGGAACGTATTCTTACTTCACCCCAGATACCATCACCACCCTGGGATAATTGCGCCATTCTTGTATTCAAACTGCTTTTATTTCTTAATGGACAACACGTAATTATTATAATTATCAATATTTAATAACCTTAAATTAATTAGATAATCATGAAAAAAAGTAGGAACCACTTTCAATGTCGTTCCTAAAGAAACTGAATAGTGTTAATATCTATTCCGTTGATAATATTCCTTTTTACATATTAATTACATTTGATTTATACAGTATAACTCCATTTAACAACAACGATAATTTTAATTAGATATTACCATAAATAAATGGAATTCCTACGCTTGTTACGTGTACAATTAAATTGCTTAATTTTTTTTGTTATCGATTTGTTGGTTAGTGAGATTTAATTGCGAAAGTGTGAACTTAGTTTAGGCGAGCGGAAAAAACGAAGGCGAGTTTGAAAATGAGCACGAGGTAATAGCAATCGGATCGGCGGCCTCGCGCGTAACGGCAGGTACGGCAGGTACATAGCTACTAGTAGCATTTGTAATGCCCGAATGGTAAAGTTAATTAAAACAATTCATTTACATTTTTTTTCCTAATTGGACGATATCGCCCTTTGTGAGCGCTGTAAACGTTAATAGGCGCGGTAGAAGGCACACTGAAAACTGAGAAGCCGTGATATATGGCTCAACGAAATTATGAGTAATTTTAAAACGCTATAAAATGTATGTGTCTCTGATATTTTATATTAAATTTGGTATAAATTAATGCATCTAAGCAAAGTAACTAAAGTAAAATATAGAACGTTGCACGCTCCAGAACAGCTATTGCAATGTTTACATTTGATAGATTGTAATTAATACAGTAATAAATAACTAAAAACGAGATAATAACAAAAACGAGAACATTCTTGATCCTTTTGTCTAAAGTCATTGAATGACATAAGTTTTACAAAACTAAGATTAACATTAGTGAACGTTGTATACTTCCTGCACTCTTTTTTGTCTTACTACTGGTAATGGTTATATTGTTCATACGTCATTAATGGCGGAGATCTAGAGCACACCACCACGCTGCTCCAGTACGCATTTAAATCTTGATTTACCTGGAATTAAGGCGATCGATAAACAAAGAAAAAGGCCTGTTTTAATATAGTAAATGTGATAAAACATTTAATTATGTATATACTGAACAGCTGTTTCTAATTCGTTTTCTTGTACGGACGCGAGATGTCGCCCCCTGTCCGGACAGGTGCATTGTGAAAAATGTGTTTTTGAATGATCTTAGTCTTGCATGATGAATATTTATATTAAGAATATTGAAAATATATTGAGATTGAGGATAAATAGATTGCTTTGAATTCCTCAGCAACTTGTTCACTATTGACGTGAGCTGGTTTTGCATGTTTTGTATATTATTGTGATTTATTTAAATGTGAGAAGCTTAGGAACTGAAAAGGTTAAATGTTCAACTATCTAATGTATTTATATATTAAAGTTGCTATCAGCTTATGGTTGTTCTATGTTTAATTTACTAAATAGATTTAATAAGAATTAGATATGTCCATATTATTTGTATGTTTTGTCACGAGGTGCATTTTGTCATAACAATTATATGTATATGTATGTAAGTTGTTACAGTATATGCGTATGCAATAGTTTAACTAACCCATTGATACAGAAATATTTGGCAAGCGCTAGTATCGGATGGTACATTGAACAAATGTTATTTTAACCGAAACGTTTGCATTCCCGCCGTGTTTGTTCACCTAAGGCTATACATAGTGCGTCCGTGCGCATGTGTGCGTGTTTGTTGTACACGATAACAGTGCGTGTGACGTCAGCATGGTGCCCGCTATCTATGTGCTTATTTTGTTATATATAGAATTATAGATACATATAGAGGTTTCTATAACAGACTACAATGTTGACTCTAAGTATCGCCAATTGTTTGTATTGTAAAATATTTACCAATAAAATGCATTATTTATACATATTTAACTGCTGTGTTAATGTTTTAAAGATAGGGTTTAATGGTTCCAAGTCAGTACATAGACCTAATATGAAACAGCACTATTTTGGGGATGGTTTTTTTTATCGAAATCGTATCCTATATGGTAGATACTCGTAAATCAGAATCGATCTGTGAATGTATTTTTAGAATAGTCAGGATAAACTAATGTTTACTTAGTATTCTAAAATTTGTATTCTGGGCACGGAACTCTCCTGCTATTGCGGGAAGCTTGGATCATTATACACCAGCATGCGGTGACAGTGCGGATTCATAGAAATTTAATTGTGACAAATATCATTATCGTTTTAATATCGTGTATAAGGCCGTCGAAGATGTTTAATGGTTTATTATATATTATGTATGTTCTTCAAAAACTCTTCATTCGATATTTTGAAGATGAACGTATAATAGATTTGTATCTTCTGTCCGTTTCTACCAACAGCAATGTATCTTCGAATATAAATGCTTTTATGATTCAATAAATCGACTCTCTCGACACTCATTTTTCTCATGTTTCGATATTATTGAGACCCCGCTTCAACGCTCGATTACTGAAATCCTGTATTACTGTTTTCTGTCTTTGTGTCGGTAGATTCTATTTTTTCTTTTAAATAATTTTGATTAATTATATTTTTCTTTCAGTTACATAATCGTTCCTTACTCTATAGTGATTAATTTCCTGCATACCATTAAGGTCACATAACTCTTTGTTAATCCATTTTTATATTAGATATGAACGTCTTTCAAGTTGTCAAAAACATTCCATCCGTCGCTGATCTCACCCAGTCATCTCCACCTGCCGTTTTAAGATCTTACGAATACACATAAAATAAAAATCTACATACATATATCGTTCTTTTAGTCTTCAAACGAATGTTGTTTTGAAGAATATGTTAATAGTTCCATGTGCTGAAATGGTTAGTAATAAAATTAACTACATAACTATTATGTTAATACGAATAGCAACGATAATGATAATGACACATAATAATAATAATTCGCTCGACAAACTTATTATCTATTATATGTATGTACTCATGTCACATTATCAATTACCGAGATATCGCGTAGAAATTGTTACGATCGTGTAAACATTATAAATAATGTCGACTGATATAAATTGATGAAGCTGCAACTAGTTGATATATTGTAAAGTATTTGCGTAGAAATTGTGTCTCCTTTGATGAAACGTGACCGCAGAGTCATATTTTCTTACCGCTCAGTGTTTACGATAACAGAACTTATACATATAAGCGGTAAGGCGTAAAATCGTGCATCTCGTTCGCCTGACGCCGAGAATAACGGTAAATAAGTAATTTTCACCGCGATATTAATTTTGATGTTTACAGTCTCGGTAACTTGTTATAATGTTTAATACTTTGTTATATAAAAGAAACATCTGAATTAAATATAACCTATGTTGTTTTCACGTATTGCGACTAGATAAGTAGTAGTAAGTTGGGTCCGCTTGGTAGCAGCAGCTGACGGGTGAAAACACACTTACTCTATTCCCCAGTAGAGTGTAACAAAGACATTGCTCGTATGTAGGTAGACGACAGATCGCAACGTTGCTTAACACCACAGTTCGTTTTCGATACAACGCGTCACGCAACCGAGCCTTCGACACTTAATACTTGATTATTAATTACATATTGAATGTCAGGTGTATAATAATGATATTATATTAAGTAATTATGCTAAGACGCAGTAAAACATCGAACAGATGTTCGTGTGTGTGAACAATTTTTTATTATTTTCTCGCAAGACTTCAGCCAATATATTATATAACAAATACGTATATATATGTAGCAATTATGGGTCATTTACAAGTTTCCACATTTAATTATATGAGTATTATAGTCTTTTTTTTCTTTCGACCCTTTTTTTCGTTCCACTGCCGGAATATTGGTCTCCTCTCATATTGAAATGATCATATCTATTTAGTCTTGTACAGTTATACATACAAAATTTAGATATCGGTACTATTCGTAATTAAAAATTCCTGTAATTATAAGCGTGTCAGTTGTAATAAGTATTTTCCAGTGAGGTGTATACGTTATTGCCGTTAGTTTTTGTATATAAATTGTCTACGGTAATCATGTACACTGGTGTGTGATCGTCCTTACTTCGTGTTGACCACCCTGTTTTGTTCTAATCTTTATAATGTCAGTAGCATGTACTCATAGCCTAAATTTCGATATCGGTTAGCATGGCGAATAAAAAAATTGTGCTTGATGTGTATGTTGACGGTTGGATTGTGTTTATTGACGAAGATTATAATACATACTTTGCAAGATTTTAATAAAATCTAAATGAGGGTTGGTATAAATTAGGAAGTGTAGAGTTTCTTGCGCTCTGCGGTTGTATTTCATAAGACCGTCTTATTGCATGTCCTTACATCTGAAACTACTTTTGTGAGTGTTTCCGTTTATAAGTGATTATTAAAGTATTGCCAAGAGCATATTTTTAAATAATTATATCGATGAAATGAATTTTTTTTTCATGCCGTTACACATAACATTAATTTGACAGAACCATAACGTGACTTGTACAATTATATGAACCAAGCGTTTTAATAAAATTAGTTTTCTCATTATTGTTATGTAATTACATAGAAGTAGTATTTGTGTCACATTTGAAATGTAATTGAAAATGTCAGAAACATTCTGCGAACGACGATAGTGCTTCCACCTAGGCGTTACTGCTGCCAACTAGGCGACAGTGCTGCCATATGTTGAGTAACATCTGTGTCGCTACCCACAACAACAGACGCTCGAGAGGGTATTTTAACTTTATACAATTAACGATTACGTCTATAATGACATTGTGATAATATAAATAAACGATTTTTATACAATATTTAATTATTATCATGCAACGAAGACGAATTTTTTATACACGGTCACCGTCAAGAGTACAATGGACAGTTGTTCGCTAATAAGGCAATTATTTCGAGGCGACGACCATAGCGCCTGTCCCGAGCGCGCTTGATTAATAGACGTTGTCAGTGCTACTGTGTTCGTATATCGTGTACACACACACACACACATATATATATATAGAGCAGCACAGGGCTATGAAGGTCTCATAAATATTTTCATAGGATAAACATTGCAATGGCCCCTAAAGTTACGTAAAGCTGTGAATTAATGAGGGATTGTTTGTGTAAAATTATATATATGTATATACAAGTAATTAATTAAATTATGTATACACGATCTTGCAATCGTGTAATAATTAAAGTTTGCTTAGATACAAAAATGATCATGTTTATGAGAATTGAAGAAACTAGTTATTTATAATATTAGTTATTTATTATTTAATGGTAGAAATACAAATTCTTCACTAGCTATAGGAGTCGTTATCACTTCACAACATCAGACTGTCTCACTTCACTGCTGGATATCTGGCTTCCCCTATAAGAGTTTTTGCCAGTAATCTTGCCGTATAGAAATAGAAAAACATCTAGAAAAGATACTATGTATGTAGATGGTACAGTATTGAAGCTATCGTTAATTGGATCAGATTTCCCTTTACTACTATGTAACAAACAGCGTTTTTACGACCACTGGCCCTAGTTCCCTTTAGAGCGTCTCGTTTAGTATATACCTACTGGTACCTACATATTGTGAGGCCACCCATAAAACTTCATGCGCAATCACTGACACCGGTTTATAACCACCACTGAAATACGAAAGTCCATCTTTAATTTACAACAACACTGTTAACGAAAGCGGGAAAGACGAAATAAACCCGAATGCGGTGGTAAGTCCCCAAATTCCCAAAATGAAAATAAAGTCCCAGTCGTATTCTATACAGACAGCTTAAAATTTTAACTCTGTACGAAGAAACTATGTATATTTTGATTTTTTCAGTAGGTAGGATAATAATATGTTAAAATGGTTAAATTGTTCTGCGGTTCTTGACTAAGTATTACTTATTTATGATCGTCACCCATCATGACTCCGCTTATTGCTCCACTGTTGAACACGGGATGTCTACTCGCAACGAGAAGAAAGGTTTAAGGTTCGCGGACTTAAAATATTAAAATATATAATATTAATCTGAGCCGTCGGACGGGAGCTTTGAGAGAGCTTAATAATTCGGAGCCGGAATCTCTTCTCTCTGTAATAAGTATCTTTACTTACGCCGAGAGAGATCTGAGAGAGATCGGCGTTTGAAGTGCGCTTAATGCCGCTCTCGCGCTCGCCTTTAATTTGATCTTTAACACTGTCGTCGATTGCGACACTGTCACATCAACATTACTAGTTTTTATTATTTTTTTTAAAAATGTGGATTTATTGGACATGATGATAGCATTATGCGACTATTGGAATCTTTCTACCTTGTTATTATTGTCTTCCAAAGATCACTTGATACATTAGCATAGTATATAATCACGCTCGTTTCCCACAAGTGTAGGCAGAATTTTAGGATTTTTGCTGACACCGGTCCTTACAACGTCCTTTTCCTTTTGTATTCCTTTTGTACAGTCAATATAAGAGCGGTTTTCAATCGTGGACGTAGCAATGGTTTATTCCAACAAGAATCTTTTTGCTGTAATCCAGAGGGTGTACCAATGTATTTGTATGGAGATTATGAAACCGCCTTCAATACTTCGAAAAGACATAGAGTGGCCTTCTAGCATCTAAACTTTCCCAACATGACCCCAACTCTGATAAATTTCGAGTCTTCGGAGGACTTGTGCTCGTGACGAACAAAGAACCCACTATAGCAGGGGTTCCCAAAGTGTGCGCCGCGACGCCCTGGTGCGCCGTAGAAAGTACACAGGGGCGCCGTGAGTCG
>DWME01002044.1:0-22269 GCA_018244795.1 Parelbella ahira ahira | reverse complement strand
ATTGGCCGAAAGTGTTTGGGATTGTCTGTTGACTTTCCTGGCTTGGGAATCGCTATGACCTTCGATTTCCTCCAGAGAGTACAGTACAGTTGATGCAATGCAGCCCCATCTGACTTATGATAATAGCATAAAGACCACCATAAAAATAGATGTTTTCAATGTAACACAACATCACACTTGAATTTTCTTGTAAAGGCAGGTAGAAGACTATAGTACACTATCATGTTTCACCAGTTGCAATATATCTCCCACAATGAAATAAGGGGGCACCATGCATGTATTCAGTTTCCGAATTACTAATAGGGAGTTCAGATGAGGAAATCCTAATAATACCTGACCCAGTGATTGAACTCAGGATCTCTTGACTAGCAGTCACACTACAAACCTCTTGATAAAGAAGGCAGTCTACTTATATGTTTTATTTTTATATATTTTCAGATAACTTCAATATTCGAACTCTAAATGCTGAAGAGAACTATTTTAGGAATTATTCTGTTCAAGGATCTCGTAATCCACGTTCTTATGTGCATTTTATGAATAAAAATGGTATAAATATTGCTTTTTTGGGAATTGATGCTTGTCCAGAACCAGGATTAAGAAGGCCATTTAACTTCATTGGCATATTAGATGTACAAGAACAGCAGCATATACAAAAACTCAAAAATGAGGCTGACAGCAAAGCTGATCATATTGTGTGGTTTGGTCACTATCCTACATCCTGTATCTTATGTTTGGAAAGAGAATCACAGAAGCTGGATTTACGTAAGCTCATGGGCAGCAGTACTGCATCTCAAGCTTATGTCTGTGGCCATCTACATTCCTTGGGTGGGCTGGTGCCAAGAATGTACACCAAACATAAATATGGCTTCTTAGAGCTAGAATTAAGTGACTGGAAGGATAACAGGATGTTTCGCGTCGCTGCAATTGATCATGGACTTTTTTCGTTTACTGATCAAAAGCATAACTCATGGCCCATTGTGCTTGTGACTAATCCAAAGCATGCTCAACATATGATGCCTGGGCATGAGCCCCTTGAATTGATATCAGACTCAACTCATATCAGAATACTTGTCTTCAGTGACGTCAATATCAAAAGTGTAGAAATATCTTTTGATAAAGAAAGCTGGATGGAGTGTAGAGCTGTAGGAGAGAGTCCACTGTATGTTTGTCAATGGGTGCCACATTGGTTCAAAAATGGTGTACATAATCTATATGTTATTGCAACTGATGAAGCTGGAAAACAGACCTCTATTGAACATCCATTTTCTTTGGATGGTTCATCCATAAAGTTTGAGATTACTCCAAGAATTCTTCTCATGTTAGATGCAGGGATGGTGGTAAGCATACTTATACCTTCATTGATTAAGGATTTAACTAAAGATTATTACAAATATTTAGTTTAATAGCATTGTTGAAAATTTTATCAAAAAACTCAAAGGCTGTGTAACTAATTCTAAATCTTCATAAAACCGATAATTTCATCTTTTAACACCATTTTACCTTTAGACGTCATTAAACGTCACTATTAGTAAATTAGGCTGCTTTGCCTCGTTGGTCGAGCGGTTGCAAGCGCGACTGCCGATCGGGAGGTCCTGGGTTCAAACCCTGGGTCGGGTGCTATTAGATTTTTCCAATTTAGAATTTCTCATAGTGACTCGGAGTCTGGAGTTGTATCCGGTGTATGGCAATAGGCTCACCACCTATTCCATGGGACTTAAACATAACTGGTGAAACATGGGAGTGTACTACACTCAAAATTACTGTAGATTAATTTTTTTTCATTTCTGTCATTCTGATTATCGTATTCTTAGGGGTAATAGTCATTGCAGATTTTAAGCCATTTTAATATCATATTTTTAAAGTTAATATTGGTTATAAAATTTTATTATTATTTTCAGTTTCAGACAGTATTTTCAGTACTTCTTCTATTAAATGTACTGCCACTAGTTTTATTGAGATTTAAGAAGAGACCACCAAAATATCGCAGGAGCACAGCACGACGAATTCTGAGAAGAGTTTGGTTGTTGAGTAAAATCGATAGAATTTTCTATCCAATAGTTTTATATGCCATTTATATACCTCTTGGACCATGGGCTATCGGAGAACTCATCGATGGATATATTGGAGTTATATTTGCATGGGGAATACTAATCAGAGGTGCATTCATTCCCGAGCCCTTCACATATATGTATGGTGGTGTGCAATTAATGTTTGTGCAGATACCACTCATTTTTGTATTGGCTCACAGCATAGAAAATCGTTTATGTAGTCATAATACAAGAGGGCTGCGAGTAGTTTTAAAAAATCTCCCCTTCATATTTTTGCTTTCAATACAACTACTGCTGGCCTACTTCTTTTGGCTTGAGTACGGGACAAAGGCCTTATTGTTTGGCCCTCTCAGGACTTGGAGTATTGCTTTAAGTACAATATTGTGGTATAAAACATTAACTTTGCCAACAGAATATTGCAGGTAATTAATTCTCTAAATGATATATTTTTTGCTGAATATACATTTTATAGTCATATTGTTTCGAGATATTATAATTTTCTACTAAATGTTTTCTTTTTCCAGATACTTGCTGAAGTTATATGAAACAGCATCTTAGTCAAGATTGTGAACCTAGTCTACTACTGAACAGTAGTATTTATTATACAGAAAGTATTTGTATATTGATGTAAAAACGATTTGCTGATCAATTCTTGTATGGTTGGTGAAGTGTATGATATTTGTATATATAAATATAATGTATATGGATGATCAATCAATAATTTCAGTAGTGAGTATTTACACCAAAGATTTACCAGTGAGAACATTCCAAGTCATAACTAGATGTTATAATTAATTACAATAGTAAAATGGATAACATTATTTATTTATTATTTATTGGGTCAATCGGTTGAAAATTATTGTAAGTTTGATTATTCAGTTAACTAAGCTATATTAAGCTTTTATTCTGTTGATATTTTAGCACCACAGTATTATTTTTCTTTACTCTATATAATTTTGGAATTTGGAAATGAACAATTGCGCGCACATTGCAAGCAATCAAACATCAATTTTGCCAAAAGTGTATCATTAATACATTCATTATCTTAGTAAATTGGCAGACCAAGTAATGTTACCTTTTAAGCCAATGTGGAGCTTATTGCCACTGGTAAGCAGTCTTTGACCAACATTTGTTCAAATATGGTGGAATTCTTATAATCAGAGTAGCACAATATTTAACTGTTTAGAATTTTGTGATGCACTAAATAAATTGAATGACAAGATGACAGTTACAATACTCATAACATCGTTCTTTGTACGATCCACTTAATTATGGAGTCTCAAGTATTTTGTAAAAGTACCATTTTATTTGATAAAAGCGAAGCGCATCATTCAACTGTGATACACGGTGGCCGTGTATGCCATTTTAAATAGCAACGAGAATTGTAATGTAAATGACATCACGTATCGTCATGATACTTATTAAATCATGTCGATATTTTAGATGCTGATGATTTTTACGGACATTGTATGAATGTGTTAAGCGTCGGGGCAGCTACGGAGGTATACAGAATAAGCACAAATTG
The DNA here is from genome assembly GCA_018244795.1 of Parelbella ahira ahira. NCBI lineage: Eukaryota > Metazoa > Arthropoda > Insecta > Lepidoptera > Hesperiidae > Parelbella > Parelbella ahira. The sequence continues at coordinate 18,696 of DWME01002044.1, read as the reverse complement.
ACGTTTGTATCGTGTTAGTAAGTCCATTTTCAAAACTTGCCATCATTTTAGAACTCAAAATAACAGGCACAAATCATGAGTATATTGTGTTGTCTCGGATCGACGCTGTATTTGAGAGAAAACTTAATTCAGGACTTAAAGAACCTAGTCTGCCCTATCACTAACATTTTTCTTTGTCACCTGTATATTTCTAAGACTGACAACAGGATGATTTAGTCTTTCCTTGAAGAACAATATAAATTAGAGTAGATGGTTAGATTTGGCGGAAGATAAATTAAGCTGTTTGTTAGAGTAGTGTTGATCATTATATTCTTATATTGAAAAGAAAAAATTAATTGCGATATATAATATTATTGTAGTTTATGTAAACATGCATATTTTGGCTGTAGTCTGTTAGGTGTAGGGCTTGTACACTGCTATATTATTTATCGTCCGTCGATGTTTTGCTTAGCAAATTTATTAAAATTTTTATTGTTAATATAATATGAATCTATTACGTTTTAAAATTTGAGGACGGTCTAGAACAATAAATTATTAACTTTCATTTGGCACATAGTGCACTGAAGTAGTGAGACAGTAAGTTTAAAAGTGCATGTCCTCATTTTAATTATTTATTGTAAAATACCTATCATATTTTTAGTTAGTACAAATTTAATTTACATATTACATTGTATGTTACAATTAGTGATCTTGCTAATTTTTCATGTGTTCTGAATTTGCGCTATATATTTTTCAGATAAAATCGTAGCATCTGAAGGATTATTCATTAGTATTATCTATGTATGTAATTTTGTAAATTGTGAAATAAAATCAAAATATGTATATTTTGTTACAAATCACTTTTTAAATTGTATCTTATATGTCGCTTTAATGCTGAAATGATTAAACCTATATGTGCGAAATCTGAACGGTGATTTTTTTTTAAAGTCCTTAATACGGAAAAAAAATGGTGCGATCGAAGCTGATGGTCACAGAAGGCGCTTTTTTATGGTAGAAATTGATTGGCAGATGTTTATGAAAGTTGGTTAAAGTTTGTAAAATTTAATACAGAAGGGGATATACTTATAGGTGGAAATTTAGAAGTGTCCATGATTTATTACAACACAGTTTAGAATAACATGCAGGAAACTGGGGATATCTATTGAATCACATGAGTCATATTTTGGTACATTTATTTTATTAGGTCAATAGGGCTTTAGTATGCTAAGTAGTATCTTCAGTAACATTAGAACTACATACCTAATATTTTAGCACCATTAAACCAATTTCGTAATAATAAATATTAAAAACACGTTCATAGTCACATATATTTAAATTATATTTACAAGTAATTAACAAAAAGTGCTCGTTCGTCCTTTAACATTTTCAACCAAACGGGGCATGTTATATTGAGTATTTATTATTATTTATTTTAAAGCTATGTTCTTGGAGATAAAATAACAAATTCTTAAATATAATAAAATTTTAGGGGGATACAATAAGAGAAGTTCTTTTACCTGTTACCTAATTGTGTCTCGTAGGTAAATATAAGTTTACCAATATTTTTTTCACCTTTGTTCTTGAGCCAACATCCACCTACCTGCACGCTTTGTATGCTTTATATCGCAACACACATAGCAGAGATATCTTAAATATGATTATCCATATTGTCAATACTATAATGTCATGGGAAATGTCCAGTGTAAGACCTATGTGCTCCAAATAATCACTTGGTTTTCTGAATGGGCAATAAACTTTACGGCACGGCAATTTCGGCCGATTAAACCCGTAGGACGTTTGGAGAAAAGCGTCAAACGCGTACCGGAAATACGATATACTGGCAAACGGTCGCAAGTACGACGGCATTTCTTGATACGGAATGAAGAATTCGGAGAACATTAGCATAGGGATATTCGCTGCTGGGATCACGAATAGGCCGAGCTGGAAATAAAATTAATTCTTTATAATATGTAAATACTGACTTAAATAAAGACAGTGATGAGATTATGAGAAGACACCCATATTCCTTAATGATAAAAAACTCGTTTTTTTATGTTTTTAAAATAAAGACGTAAATTATTGACCAGTTATGATGATGTCTACGTTAATATTTACCTTAACACCGCACGCAGCGCCGATGACTAAGCCAAAGGTCTGAGCCAGTATCGTAACCAGTACACTTACAGACCAGGCCATACCTATACGGTAGGCCTCCAGAGGTTGCGATGTAAGATACCACGCGGGCAAGACGAACACTGTCGCGCATAATATCTGAAATGTATTCCATATCCTATTAAATTTAAGTACCTACCCATCAGCCGATCAGTGCACAATCCCCATTATTTAATATTATAAACCTACTTCAACCTAACGATATTGTCATTCATATCTTTAAATTAACTTGTTATACCTACATACTACGTTATATTGTTGTTTGATGAGATAGCTACGCACTTGTGGTAGTAAGTGTAACGTTATTATGACTGGCCCGGTGCCGGCCGGTGGTGTAGTGGATAGTGAATTTTGCGCCGGGGTTCGTGGGTTCAGTTCCCAATCAGAATAAATATTTGCATGACATGCATGACATATTAAAGAATAAGTTTGACGTTTAAACCAAATAGTTTTAAAATACGTGAATTTAGCTCGTAGCTAAGTGTAGTATGATATTATATCCACTAATTGCAAACTTGTCACTCACCTGTACTGGTAAGTCTACAATTATTTTTGAAGCGCAGTATGTCGACAAGTAATACCATTTGTTTAAATGTTCTTGGAGGACTACCGTTGATTCAACTGGAACTGAAAGTGACACTGCTATAACCTTATATCCCTGGTGTGGGTTGGAATAAATTGAATATAGGTACTAGGCTTATCTGCTCTTTATTACGCATGGCTGCTTTTGGATATCAAGTGAATTATCAATGACACTTCTCATAATATTAAAAATTTATGTCAATATCAATCGCAATACGGTTGCATGTATGGTATAAATCATATTAAAAGTAAGGTTGGAAGGGATCAAATTTTCACACAGCCCAAACAATATTTAAAATGAAGTCGCAAAATTTCATAGCGTTTTGTTATTGCCATTATATGCTACATAGCTTACATGTTTGAATAGTCGGCATAGCGTTAGAGAAGTACAAAAACAGCAGGAAGAAAAATAGGCAGCCAGTGTTCGACAACACGCGACCGGCGTCTTCACCCGCGCCCCTGTAAAGAGCACCGAGTAACAGTGCCACTAATAAGTGTGTTACCAATCGTATCTGAAATAGAAACGTCTATGCTAAGATACGAGGAGTTGGAGAACTCACTCTCCAGGAGTAGCAACGTATAAGTAGCTAATATTACGCAGAACCTCCAATTCTGTGGTTTAATTTTCGTCTGTATGAGCCACAGTCATCACGTCATCATCAGGTTAGATGTAAGTACGCTTTTGTGTTGTATTGTCATACAGAATTGGAGGTTCTGCGTGATATTAGTCACTTTTACACCAAAAATATAAAATAGTACATAACCTTAATTCAAGGACAGAATAGACAAAAGAATGAGCATAATGTAGGTACCTACTTTGATGCGATAAGAGTTGATTAAGGCGTTAGCGTAAAGCACAATGAGAGTTGGTCCGACAAGATTAGAACAATAAACAATAACAATACATATACAATAGTGTATTGGATCGATTCGTAACTAATTGTTGATATGTAATAAGTATAAAATACATATCTGGCAAACACAATAATTGGTGCTAACTGTTATGAGGCGGCTAATAAATTTTTGTAAGCTCCGTCTGAAGTTTATGACCAATTCATAGATTTAAGCGCCAATAAATTATAAGAATTTTGATGTTCTTTGCTTATTATTTGTATTTTTAAATTTGTACCTGCGTCACATGAACATCTCTGAGAGCTCCAAGATATCCTCGCTTAAGCAACGCTGCCATCTGTTGCCAACAGTTGGCGTTAAATGTGTTTCCATTCGTGTCATTCATGACAAGTAATGCTTCCGCCTCCATCGAACTATCTAGAGCGAAACGATTTTATTAAAACTAAATGAACTATTACTGTTATATATTACTGTTGCATAGCAAAATGAATAATGTAATTGTATTCTTGTAAACTAACGGCTCAAGTGATTTCAATTAAGGTGACGGGTAAGTTTTTTGCGTAAAGAAAGACATTTAATTAGATTTTTGGCTTCAAAAATTTTAATTTTGTGCATATTAAAAATGTCGATTCAATTATAGCCGCAAATCAAGAACATATTTATGGTACTACCACTACACGACTTTAATAAAGTTGTTGTAACTACATAACAGGTAGAAAATAGCCGAAAAAAGCCGAGAGCAGTTAGGCCGCGTACGTAGATGCAGATTAATAACATTAGTTTCATTGACTTGTAGCATAGTAGGAATAACGTGAGATGATTTCAATAGATGACCTTTTTCAGGTTTGCGATGAATATCCTTGTCAGCAATTTTCTTCATTTCATACGCATATGTTCGAGCCTCTTGTTCCATAAGCGCCAAGTTTCCTTTGTGTTCACCGGTGGTTATTTCTAGAACTGTAACGAGTTATCAATTTATCTTCAATTCAATTACCTCAGGCTGAAAGAATTAGAGTAGTGTTTAAAATACCTGTAAGATATAAAACACCATTATTTTTTATATTTTAAACTTCAAGAATAATAATTTAAACAAAAATGAATAGTAGACAAGGCTGTATTGTGAGACTACTTTGTACATTGATAAATAATTTTTAAAATAAAAAATATTGCAACTCACTGTAATCTGCCATATTGTAGTATTGGGGGCACGCCAATCCTGATAACTTTAAAATATCGGGGATATCAACTATGGCTCCCGCGTAGAGAGTCTTTCCGTTAGCTAGCAGAACCACATCATCGGCTGATGTGAAGAGTTGAGAGGAAGGTTGATGGATGACGCATGCTACTGTTTTTCCACCTCTTGCCACTGCCTGCAGGGCTTTGGCTACTGACAATGATGACACTGAATCTAGACCGCTAGAAAAAATAAAGTAACCATGTTGTATAAAGTGTGAGATAGTGTTATAATATAATTATACGTTCAAAGAACATATACAATGTACATTATTGTTTGGATTTTTCACAATTGTTTTCGTCGTTCCGTGTTTTTATAGTGTAATTATTTTAGTGTGTATAAACGGTTTCTAAAAGGAATAGTCGTAGCACCCAATTTTACTAATGTGATTTGATTTGTACTTAGTTATTACCAGGGTGTTACTACTTCGGATAAATGCGGTTATGTAAGAGAACCGTATCATACAGTGGAATGCGTAACTATGCTTTGTCTTGCAGGGTGGAAATTGACACACCCTATTCTCTACCTCCGAACCAGGCTACTATTCTCATTTATGAAATACATAAGCAACCCTTCACCCGATATTTTATAGACAATCGGTAAATTTTAGTATATCGTGATTATCATCTGTCTATCCAAGTCCTCTATTGGACATAGGCCTCCCCGTAGGAGTTTTGTCCGCATTCTCTCGTTGGATATCTTGTCTCAGGATTACCTTGTCTGAGGATTGGTGAGCACGGCTCTCCTCTGTCCTTAGGCAGTCAGAGCATTTAGCTTTGGCTAGGTAGGCTGCGATATATAACAATCAGCCACCATGTATATATTTTTGTATATGATTGTAAGTAGCTAATGTTTCGTTCTTACCTTGTGGGTTCGTCCAAGAGTAAAACACTGGGGTCGGTCAGAAGTTCACATGCGATGGTCAACCTCTTTCTTTCTCCACCCGAAAGTTTTCCGGCCCTTGTGTTAGAAACATCGCTGATACCAAGCTGTTTGGACACCGCTTCAATCTAAAGTGGTGGAAAATTAAAATTTTTCGTTTTTTAGTGACATGACTTACGTAGTTATTATATTAAAATTTATGTTCGTCGTGACATTTAGTTTATAATTTTTTAAATATTTTTATTACGTTTCTTAAATATTCTGCATACTTAGGTTCTAATAATAAAATTTTAAAAGTGTTGCCAGTGATAAAATAAAGTAAGATATGTCTGTTTAAGTCCTTATTGTAGAACTTGCATCATTAGGTTCATATTTTCACTAAAATAATAGCTTTGTAAAACTGAACTCTGTTTTATAATTTACAACACACTGCAATTACTGTGCTCGATTACAACAGACTCAAACGGAAATCGATACAGTAACTATTAAGGATGTGAATTGCCCCATCTGATTCTCATTTTGATAAATACTTATTGTATATTATAACGTAGCATCACGCCTGTAATCCTCGAAAGAGTAGGCAGAGGAATGTAGTACTTAGGTAGTAGGCATACTCCCAAGTCTTACCAGTTACGTTTGCGTCCCATGGAATAGGTGGTGACCCTATTGCCATACGCCGGGCACTGATTCAGGCTCCGGGTCACTAATGGAAATTTTAAATTAGAAAAATCCAATAGCACCTGACCCGGGATTTGAACCCACGACCTACCGATCGGTAGTCGCGCTTGCAACCACTCGACCTACGAGGCAGTAATAATATAATGGGTATAATATTGTTTTATATAGATATATTAATACTACTTTGTTGTTAAGTATTACATACATATAAAATTATATACTTATGCTATAGATGAGCACGGTTTGTGTATTATCTAAATCTCTTACCCTATGGGAGCGTTCTCGTCGTGAGTTGTTCGGCTGTTTGAGGGAGGCAGCGAACTGCAGTGTTTCTTTGACTGTCAGAACATCTATCAGCGTGGCGTGCTGAGGGACGAGCACCGCGGTCCGTCCGCCGCCCTGCACGCAACCTTTGACACCGGTTTGTCTGAAAAAATGTGTTTCTTAAAAATCACCCTAAATTTTCGTACGTACCTAATGTTAGTGTTTTAGTGTCTCGGCACAAGGACTGCATTAGAACTGCACGCCAGCTGCGAAGTTATCGTTTGGGTGTCGTTTCTGTCAAGTTGATATGTCTGGTCGAAACTACAATTCGCTTAACAGTTCTCATGACATAACAAGTCGTTTTGCAGTTAACATGATGTCACAAGTCCTTTGACAACTGACATAACTGTATCGGAACTATATGCTATTTTGCAGTTGCAATGCAGTTATGTCAAACATACAAGACTGCCTCGCGTCTGCAATTTTTCAGCTGTCGTGCAGTTCTAATGGAGTCCGTGTGCACGAACACTGGCTATCTTATGTGCTTATGTAAGCACTTGATCTTAAAGAATGAAGTAATCGGTAACATTAAGTTTCAATCATTAGTTTTATTAGATATACGGCGTCAAAGCGGAATTAAATCGAGACCACGTTTTGTTCCGAGGAGAAAGTGACAACATTAAAACTTTCTTTTATGCCCCCCTACTAGATATTCTAGAAGGCTGTTCCACGGTGTAGCGTATATATTGAATTGTAAGAATCTGTATCTTCTCAATATGGATAACGTAGGGGTGTATAGACTTGTATGGTTGGGATATATAGGCAGAGGAGTGTGCAACATGTACTGTAGTAACTGTAGCTCATACCTTTGCTTACCCCTTCGGAGAGCCAGAGGTGCCTGGGTAGGCAGAGGATTGTACTAAACCTACCGTATTATGTGTAGTGACTATACAAGCAGGGTAGGAATATAGGCGTGATGTTATGTTATTACTTTTTGGAACTATTCGTGTCAGTTAACACATTTAGTTGTTAATAAGTTTGTAAGTATATAGTGTTTATAGTATTCCAGGAATGGAACTGTTGATACAAATTAATCCAGTCAGTAACTATATCATACTTTAATTGGAGACAATATTGATTAGGACTTTTTTATTCAAAGAGTTTTGACGTAGGTATAATTTGTTTACTTCCACACCTACATATAACATATTAATTAATATTATTACAAAGTCTTGTTACTTTTTGAAGTAGAATTAATGAGCCTTGTGTATGATGACCTTTATTTACACGTTCATAATGTATATACGTAACATAATGTAACTTATGCTTAAATATTAATATAATTTATTACTACTTTGTATTTTTGAATACAATTTGAATACCTAGATGTTTTATTGAAGTGTCCTCATTGTCATGTTTGTAATATTGTCTTCTGACACGCGACTTGTTTTTTGTATGAAAGAATAACTACCTACTAGGTAAGTTAAAGTATTTTTTTAAAGGAATTAGTACCTATTCGAAATGAACAGACAGCAGTTATTAACTGGCTGTTGAAGTCTTTAAGCATTTAAAACTAACTGCAAACAGGTTTGTGTAGGTTAGTATGGCGGCAGTTAATATTACTCAGTATCCTTCGTATCTGAAATTGTTTATAAATGTTTTCCTGAGAAATAAGAGGGACTCTCCTAATTTACAGGTTAAATTGGAAAAAAAACACCCTTGACCTAGATCCAGTTTGTTCTCACATCGTGGACTTCTCAACCAGGAATACACCGTTGAAATAGAAAAGTACCTTCATAATAATGAGGACATGAGCAATACATAACATAGCAATTTTATAAATTCGCTATATTTCCTGTTAGACCTATCACGAGCATCTTTGAAAGGAGAAAATACGTGGAAGGATATAACACCTACATTTATGTTACAAAATAGAAAAAATGTCACAGGTCACCTTCATCCATTCACGTCATTGGACACGGTAGATTTGTATGCAACGGTAAATAAATAGGTACTTCGGGTAAAGCAACGCATATTGTTTTAATTACGAGTATGTTAGCTTTACGATATGAATGGTTGTAACGGTACTTCTACGGGTGAAACCAAATAGTAGCACGGAGTTTGCATTTATGTGTATAGCAATAGGTTCATATCCTATTCAATGGTGGGACATAGAACGTCATAGATAAATCTCCCACGATTTACCTATCGGTACCCAAATATTCTAAAGACCCAAATTGATGCTGGTGTAGTACTGTACTCACTACATTCCTCTGCTTTGCGACAATACGCGTAATGTTATTTGATTATATTATAGCTCATTTATGTAAATCTCATCTTAATAATATAATTCTTTATCCAGTTAGAAATAAAGATAGGAATCCGACAAAAATACATCGATATCCAGTTAAAAGTTGAGTTAGATACCCGGTTAAAAACACAGGTGATTATTTTGGGTACCTGGCCAGACTTGTTCATATCATTTTTCTTAAGTCATGTATGTTAATTATTAAACATGAGTAATTAATTTCATTACACAAAGGTGCCCTCTCTTAAATTTGTTATTTTTTCGCCTGGTTTTTATTACCTACTCATAACTTAGTACCATATTAAATATGCTGCCTTATGAACAATATTTTAAAGTTTTTTAGTATATGAAGTGCATAATATTTTATTAAAATATTACCTTTATCTTATCACCTCGTAACACAATGATTGTTGTAAAACATTTATACGCAAAATTATAACATAATCATTATTAATTATTCAATTTTAATCAACTGTTATCATTGTATAGTTACTCTATATACTTATTTCAGCTGACATTCGATGTCTGGATGCGGCAAGCCCAGGGCGCGTTGGCGCTCATTGGGGAAGGCCTATATGTCCAGCAGTAGACTGAGATAAGCTGATGATGATGATGATGATGATGATGATGATGATGATGATGATGTACTTACTTCAAGTTATTTCAATGTTTGATTAACCATAATTCTCTTGCCATTGACGGTTTTGTGTTTGCCATTGCTGTATAATTGTGTTTGTATTTTCGTGTTGTTAATAAACAATTTATATTTACATACATATTCCTGGCGGTCATTTAGGTAACTCTTTCCTTAAATAATAACTACACCTATATATAACTTTTAGGGAGCAAGTAGACTGAATTTATTATTTTTTAAGTATTGTGTATAAGTTAATCTGATTACTTTCGGCCAGCCAATATTTTCATAAGCGTGGTCTTCCCGGCTCCTGAAGGACCCATGATAAAGGTGAGACGCCCGGGTCGCAGCGCCCCACAAGCTCTGTCCAGAATTTTCATGTCCTCACATTTTATTTTCGTTCGTAAGCAGCATGGTCTATCTGGAACATAACAAATCAATTTCTTTATTATTGAGTTTCATAAAGATATGAAGCAGCAAATATAATAAATATATCAATAAAGTATGTGTCATAATGTATTTCTGTCGTTTAATAGCCTTGAACTGTATTGAGTGTAGGCGGATGTTGGTTAAATAAAAACTAAAGTTATTTTGTAATCTATCACAAATAATAAATATGATCGTGTATACCATCATGCAATATGGGGATTCGATATATATTTATGTACACTATATTATTTGTATGAACTTCATAACATATTTTATTTATAATTCACTTGCAGAAATAAAGGAATGAGCTATGAAAAAGAATGAAAATGTTGTTTTCGTACATACATTTAACACGTGCGCGAAAACTTGACTTGAATTATAACTAACCTTAAGCTTTGGCGCTTTTAGTGGAAAAACTAGCAAACACTCAGACTCAAATAAAATCAGTCACAAGTTGTCGCCGACACTTGAGGCCTCATCGGATCTCAAAGAGGACAATAGGAGTAGGCTAGTGAGTGCCGTTAGTTCATTTAGCAAAATTCTTAATAAGACTGGCACACATCGCTGCTAAGTCTGCCTATTGCATAAATTTTTTTTTGAAAATCTTTTTTCTCATATTTTAGCATGTAGTATTATATATTGTATTGTATAAGGCAGTTAGGAATATTCTGCAGTTCTTCTCGCTCTTTTTGGGAATGGCAGATTATCTCACTGTATAAAGTATCCTATAAAATTCTTAAGTTTAACATTTATAATCGTATACCTTTACTCTAAATCGGTCCATTATTTATTGAACGATGATCGAACATACAATCGGTCAATACCTCTAAAAAATATTTTGTGTAATTATAAAAAATGTTGGTGTGCAGTAATATATGTTTATATATCATTAGTTATTATTAAATAAGTAATGAGGTTATGGAACCAGAACACCGTAGAGCGTATCTCGTATATGTGTCGACAATAAACAGTTTTGAGTCATGCTAGCCACCCATGTCACGTACGTGGTCAGTTTTGCGATCTGCGCATCCGTGATCCGTCTTGCCATATGAGTTGGCCTTTAATATTTGTTTGCTTTGTGAACCTCTGCTCTTTGTTCTTTTACAAAAGTATCTATATACATATATTCACGCCAGGTCCCTTACGGGATAGCCAGAGGGCACTGAGTGCCAAATATCTCTATCCTTGCATACCTGCCGTGCTTCTTCCACGTTTATCACATCTTTATAATATATGCGTGCCGGTTTACTCCCCTATCAATCAGGACCTGATCTATGTGTTCGAGGGTAAGTATATATTCAGTACTTTATTTTATTATTCAGTACTTTATCAACATATTATTATGTACATATGTATATGTATAAGTAGATTATCAGCTCTTTGTTTACCATAGACAAGTCCTCATCATGTTTGTTTTGTTGTCACGCCGTGTGTTATGTCCCTATGAGTGTGTGAGACAATATTGTTATTATATTGGCACCCACACACGCTGCTGTCAAGTTCCATGCATTTCCCGTGAACTTTGGTCTATAGCCCGAGTTTCAGCAATATATTATCATGATCAACATCCGACTGTTTGTATATATTTTGTTGTTCTTTATCTCTTGCTGTTGCACGCAACAATATATTTTCTTATGCTAATATATTATGTTTCTATGTACAATGCTCTCTGCCTATGTTATGAAGGAGCTGCTGTGAGAATATAATGAATAGGTATATGTAAAATTTCAATAGATTTAATTTACTAAAAGAAAATAAATATCCAGGAATTTTTCAATATGATACGCGCAATACTCGATAAAATACTTTGTAACGAAATTCATTCACAATAGTTAATAGGCACACGATATATGAATAATCATGAACCCAACTTTACACGTGCCGATAAAATTTACATAATATCAGATGTACATATGTATAAGTTGACGTAACGAAATAACGACCGACATAACGGAAAAAAAATTGGTCTATAAATTATATAACGAGTTTTCTAAGAACAAGATGATTAATTCGCGAATAAATACTGGCTAAATGTGGTATCAAAGTCAGTGGTAGAGTCAGAAGAGGCAGACAGGTGTACCTACATACAGCGGCAGACAGGTTCGAATTAGAGATATATCTTAAAAGAAGGCTGGGTCACATGTTTCAACATACGTGTATATGACGTACATATAGTATGTATGACGACTTTTCTGAGTATAGAAAAGGCGAAACGATTCTACCAAGACAGTAGCAGGTGGGAAGCCTCTGTCTACGTATCTCAACGTGTCAATATATACATATGTAGTTAAATTTATAAAAATCGTCTTAACCGTTCACTCTTGTCTGGTTGCAGGTTGCAGGATTGCAGGTTCTTTTTACAACGTCGCCTTCACCATTACAGCCAGTGATATTTTAATCTTTAAAACGCTCATATTTCTTAAGAGGTGTGCGTCAATATTTGAACCCAGGAGTCCGGAGGATGAAATTCAAACCATTAAGCCATTTGCTGGTTTAATTTAGTCGTAATAAGATTTTATAACTTGATGATAATACTCTTAATAAAGTACCTAATAAGTGTACCTACGATATATTTAGTGGCGTCAAAAATGTCAGGGGTATCCGAGTGATTGAGAGAGACTGTAAGTTTTATTAACAGCTATTCGTGATAGTGATAATTCAGTAAACAACTATGATATTCAATCACTCATGAAGATTGCTGCCTCTTACCTATCAATGTGATTGAGACCTTAGCGAGTTTCAACGAAATACGACTGAAGCTTAATGAAATGCGTTTTTACAATTTTAAATAGCTTTTTGTTACAAATAATTGTAAAAAAACGAATGTATGTAATGTACAGTGAACAATGAACGAAGTTGTCGGAAGTGATAAATATGCTTACCAGAATGTATTTCTTAATATTCCTTTTGGAGTTTTTATACTTGTACGTAAGTATGGAATTTTCCTAATATACATAGCTTTAAAGTGAATAGGCATAATTATGTAACAAAATATCCAAGGCTAACCACCTAGCATCAGGTATAAATAATTTTATGAGATACATTTGTAAAGCTGGAATTTATGTCCAGTTGACCGCGGCACAGCTAATTGCGCTTGATTTTGGAAGGACGAGGATTTTTGAAAATGACGTCCTGATGATCGTGCCCTTGAATTGGAATTTATGAGATACATATGGCCTATATCCAGCAATGGACATCGAGAGGCTGACGACAATGATAATGATAATGATGATGATGATGATGACGATGACATACATACATAACACATTCTAACATCAGTTTTTGTGTATATATATTTCAACTAGGTGTCTCGTATCATTGCTGAATGCCAGTAGATTAAAAATGGTTATGAATTTTTCTTTGCAGTTGTCAAAACGACTATTTAAAAAAACTTGTTAATCTAATAGAATAGTGTTGAGGCAGCTAAAAGTTAGATGAGTTTAAGTTAGATATTTCAATTTCTTTGTTCAGTTGATGTGTTCGACGCGACGTTTGAGAAGACGGTTATTACATCATCCAACCGGTGTTAGCAGTTTCACAAAAATAGAAGTGGATATATGTATATATGTATGTATATTTTTTTATAAACGGCACCGAATTTTTAGCGAATGGAATTATATGGCTCAAACTTGTAGCATACCAAAAACAGAATGGAACAGAACACAAATATTTATCAACTTTTTATTACTTTGTTTTAATAACATACCAAAATGTGACTTTCGCCTTTTCTACTCGTAAGGACTATTTATTATTCTATTTTTGTGCCCTGTTGAATCTCATAAAACTTTATTGCTTAAAGACTTGGAAATAACACATTTCTCGCCCAACTGTGGAACACAGGTTTCTTCTGTAGCTGGAACAGTTGTGAACTGTAATCCAAAACGTTCCTCCGATGACGATAGCGAAGAAAAGACTGAAATATAGTCTAATATTGTTTTCTCGGCTTATCACATTCAGCATCTGCCTGCAGCCTATCGCAGATCGTCATCCCAACGGTCCGGGGGCGTCCTACACTACGTCTGCCGAGCCGCGTTTTGTATTATCTGTGTTAAATTACGACGAACAGCCCATCGATCTGGTAACATTTAGTTGCCTCATTGCGCAATTAAGTGATAGTAAATGACTTGAAGTGAGATGTAGGTCAGTGCCTACAACTGCGCTTCAAGTTATTCATTTCATATTCTATACAAGGCAAATTGTATTCACTACGATGAAATGTCAGCGTCACTTTATCCTTTTACACCAAATAATAATAATACGGTTGGACAATATTCCACTTCACCATCTGATGTCAAATTAATTAGATAACTAACAAACTATTTATAAACATAAATAAACATCTTGTATATCCCGGAAGGGGTGGGAAGATGGGTGGAACGCTCGAGATTTCACACTTGCATATGTACTGTCTTGAAATAGGGGGTGAGCGCATTGCTGTTCACCATGTAGGTACAAATTCATACACCGAACTGCTACTAAGAATGTCCCGATAATACCCGACTCGGATATCGAATCCCAGTCTTCTCGATCAACAGTATCGCTGGTAACCACTCCACTAACGAGGCACTCTACAACAACTTTTTATGTAAGATAAAATTTGTAATGCAAATATTTATGTAAATAATTTTATAGCCAGACGCAAAGAATATCAACTCATCACGAAATATATCCCACGCCTCAACAGTCTGATTCTTTAATCATTGGATGAAAGGACCAATTAATCTGATAAGGCGCAATTTCTTTCTTTCTTTCTTAATCTTTGCTGCTTCTTTCTACTTTCAAATCTGGCTGCGCGCTTTTCCTTAAGTGAAATCAAAGAAAATAAAAGCTCATAGGACCTATTGCAGAGTACATCACGTAATGAAGTCCTTTCAAGTAGATAATAAAACAATTGACTTATTTTTTAGTATATTTGTAGGTACACTAGAACACTCTGCTAACGTCTGTTTCCGGACTCTGTAATAAAGCTTCTGAGATAAAGACGCAACACGAAAAATATTTTGTTAAATCCAGCAGAATAATAAAGATTTGCATAAATATCGTTTTCCCGACACTGTGTTCAAAAGGTCAGATAGATAAAAAATCGTTCTGTTATGATATTACAAATTTAACATTTTCGCGAATCTAGACTTCAATTGACTTGTTTATATTGGTATAATAAAATTGTCTATTTGTCGTGTCATAACAGTTTCTTTATTGAACGTTTCATTATTTTTATTTTTCAAAATCCAAAATGCGCGTTTGCTAAATTTTTCTTTGTTAGTGTTTGAGTCGGGTAATCTTGGAAACGGCTGAATTGATTTTCATGAGACGGCTTTTAATTCAGAATTGTTCAGAGAGTAAACTAGGTGTATATGTAAATTTTTAATCTTCATGCTTAAATTTTTTTGGTATTAAAATTTGTTTCCCAACCGTTTATAGACTTCAAATAAATCTTACATTGCTATTTCTGTAAAAAGCTTACGATGGTTAGCTACTGTTTCCTCACACATTTTAGATTCAATATTTCCTCTAATATCTAATAATAAGTTAACTTTCAATATCTATAAACTTATCGTTAAAACTTTAATGGTCTGATCTGGGGAGACTATCCCAATTTTCGTATTAATGCTTTATACCCCCATATTTCATTATCTATACAATTTTTATAAAAATAAAAAATATCGTTTTTCATTTAGACAAAGGAACATTAAAAAAAAAATATAGGTACTTGTTACGTACTCATATAAATTACAATGAAAACTCTAACAAACATAAACAAAAATAACATTATTTAATATAAAGATAAAAATTAAAAAAATAAACCTGTATACCTACATTTAGGTAAATTGTGCGATTAAGAGAGTTTTAATAAATATGATTTTAATCGACAAGCGATGTTTACTGATGGAACTCAGTTAATAAATTGTTAATTGCGGGAGCTTATCGATATGTTTTGTCTGAATATTTTTTTTTGTATCAAAAGAACGCGGACGAAGTTGCGGCTAGTCGCTAGTCACAATTACAAAATTTCTTATCTATATTTACAGAACGCATTTAGTCATATTAAGTTTATCATGCGTACCCGAGTGGCAATACGCATGTTATACGGATAAATTTATCAATCAATGTTAATACTAGAATGATGAATAGTTTACAGTACACATGGTTATTATTTACATACAATACAAACACATAACTTTGTGTCTTGCTAGGAAATTAGTCAATTTAATTTACCTCGCATTCATAAATCCACTTGGCAAGTGAGGCAACATAATAATCATTAGTGCTTCACTATTTACGTAAACCGTAAACAACTTTCTCCAGTTACTAAACGTTATAAAATTATTATTTAATAAATAGATATTTACCTGATACTTTACAACACAGATCTGTAAACACTGTAATATCACATTCTATTTCATTAACACTTCGTCCAATTTCTATGTCCATTTTGTTCGTTAGTTTTGTTCGTAGAGTTGTATTTACGCGGCTGGACGGACGACCGCAACGTGCGTATGCGCTTAAGAGACTGGATAAAGCGCGCCAAGCATTTCTCAATATCGTTCTTGAGTTGTATTGTATATATTTTTTACATCTATCACAATACATGCATAAAAAAATCCTATGAATGCTTATTTTATAAAAAATGATTAGGTGCGTCTATGAGATATTGTTTTTAATGAAAGTTCATTACAGCTTTACGAGTGTAAAGCTTAATTGAATATTGTACCATACTCTACGATTGAATGACACATGGATATGATGGCTTATGGCTCTGACTCGAACTGAGTAGTCGACCTCAACCTTATTTGTTTAGCATCTTTATTCAGATTTTCTGATATTGTGTAACTGTCTGCTTATCTTAATATACCTAATTAATGTTATGTCGCGAAAGCGATGATAATTCTTACCACAGATACGTAACTGACGTGACAATTATTACAAGTTATTGTAATTAATATAGATCGTCAATTGATGACTTTGAAAATAATAAAATAAAAAAATAATTGCGAAAGCATATTGCGAAAGCATATTGCGAAGACACATTGGAGAACTCATGTGAAAAATAGAAGCCAGAGAGGATGGTAGATTTCCAGTCCTCTATTCATCAGGTCACATATGAACTAAATAGGAATATTTCACAAATTTTGGGCTAATTAGTATTAAGTTTTTGGACGTTTTGATTATACTGACTATCACTTGAATTGGCGTAACTAAACAGTAACAGCCGGCTGATAAGGTGATCACTGTACAAAGACGAATAAAAGATTTTCAACGTTATACGATTGGATACTGGAGCACATTCTGAAGCATATAAAGTAGTCACTTTGTGCCAGGAAGTTGTGCGCTCAATATGACGTTGTACGATTATGTTACTTTAGCCGCCATTGGGCAAAATACGTCTGGTGGAATACGCGACTGTAGCAACATCCCAAAGGAAACTATAAATACAGCCTTTAATTGATTAATAAGGGACTCTATGCGATGGCCAGACCAGATCTCGCAAACCAAAAAGTCCAAAAAGTCATACATACCGAAGAAAATCGGGAACCCCGGGCAAAATCCGGACTCCGAGCTGTTACTAGGAATATCAAGTTAGGAAAACTCAATATTAGCCGACCCGGGGATCGAATCCAGGACTTCTTGCTCAGCGATTGCGCATGCAACAACGATGCAGTCAGCCTTGTTCACGAATAATCTTTGACATTTCAATGTTCTACGTAATTTTTTTTTATAACTGTAATTAATCATTCGTGTAAGGTTGCACTAGCTTGAAATAGAACTAGTGTTTATTTTATTGATGATAAATGAAATCAGCATTTAAATATAATTAAGGTTATAATAATGAATAAATTTATTTAATATATACAGTAGGTAATTTGTTTACAGTAGGTAATTTATTTAATATATACAGTAGGTTATTTGTTTACGATGTACGAAACTTATATAAATATGTAAAGATTTATTAATAAAATGTCTTGTTTTTAAAAATATGTAACAAGAAATATGCCTATGAAGTTTATTTGATAAGATTATAAAGTTAATTTTTTAATTTAATTGAATCAATTTTTTTAAATGTCTCGATATAACTTATCAGGTAGGTACTAATATTCCCCATGACTTCGACTGCTTTGTTTTAGATAGGTATTAATAATATATTTTTTACGAGGAAAAAACGAAAAAAATCATATTATTGAAGGCTAAAAATATATTTTGCTTATTAAAGAAATCGTTAGTAAATGGCGGGATCCTAAAATTTTACATTAAATGAAGATATTCTAATATTGTTTTTAAGGGTCTTGGAAGCAAAATTTAAAAAAATCTGATTGAAATCTATCCAGTCGTTTTGGCGTAATGCGCATACAATGGCAGATATAGATATTTTTTTTTTTTTTTTTTTATTTTAGTTCATTTTCAAACGACTACAAAAAAAGGATGTTCTCAATTCGCCTGTATGTTTTTTATCTTGTACGTTTTAATGAATATTTAATGTCTGTATATTATTTAATGTTTAGGTGAATAATGTATATCTTTTTAAATAATAATATTACATAAACCGGCAGTAAAAATTTACTAAATTCATAGTAGCTCGTTTTTTAGATCTATCCTCGTCGTCGTCGTGGCAGTGATAGCTTAGTGGTTAAGAATTCAGCCTCTCACTCCGGGGGTGCTGGGTTCAAAACCATGGCGCGCACCTCT
>DWME01002043.1:0-22271 GCA_018244795.1 Parelbella ahira ahira | reverse complement strand
TCATCAGTTACGTTTAAGTCCCATGGAATAGGTGGTGAGGCTATTGTCATACACCGGACACAGATCCAGACTCCAAGTACCATTCAGGCAGAAATTCTAAATATATGTACGAATATGTAATTAGTAGAAACAATTTAGCCGGCAGCGTGCCGGCGTGGCGCTGGGCGGCAGGCGCCTGGAACATAGACACGGTAATGACGGATGCGTTTGGTGTACTGAACTAGGACATTTTTATTATAAACATAAACAAAAGTAGATTACTTTACCTTTTATCCCAAAAATTTTACACTATCTATCTAATGAAAATAATATACGTGTATCGAAACAGCAGTTACCCAAAATTACCTACGAAATCCACATTTACAACAGGGCTCGTCTGCGAGTTACAAGCGTTCCATCAGGCCTTACACCAGGCTACTTCTGTAACCTTGTATCGTTGTCCACATACTCACTGAATTTTTCCAACATAGGTATAGTTTGAGAAAAATGAGGTTTATACATTTTATTTTACACTGGTGTACACATAAAGAGTATAAATAAAAAAAAATATGTGTACATTTATGTATTTGTGTAGTTGATCGCCTGTCTGATTACTACAAGGGTTGGGACGAGTTGACGATGTGACAGGTATTACTATTATTTAATAAATAATTTTCATGTAACTTACTCGTAAGTGCCGCTGCTCAGCAGAGGGTCTGAGTTCTGTTTTATATTGAGTAAATTATTTTTGGGTTTTTCTAATTTGATTGACAGTTTTAGCTCGAAATATGGTTTCGTGTCCGGCATACTGCAACAAGTTCATCTAGCATTACACATATATGAGACAATAATAACATAATTAGTAAAAAGTGGGCGTAAGTAGGTACTATGTACATATATTCCTCTACCTGCCACATCGTGGGAATAGAGTCGCGGTGTTGTGTAAAGTTCTTAAAAACCCAAAGGAGGAACCAATGCGACCGCAATAGATTTATTGTAAATTTGTAACTGTACGTAGCCGTGCTCGTCCTCCGTCCCGTAGCGACGCACGCAGCTCTGTATCGAACCTGTGCCGTACATACATACCTAGAAGCGACTATTTTAATTAGTCCGTAAACTGATTTAATCGCGTGTCACGCCCACCAGCGCCGGCCACTGCACACATGTAGCTTTGGTACGCGTAGTGCCACACGCTGTTGATAGCATCCAGCCTGCCGCTTGCAGCATCACACGCGCTTGCAGTATATGGCTCGGCAGCTCGTACGAATGTTGAAATCGCAATCATAAAACGGCTGGAGGAGGACTCGCGCATGCTAACAATATTTGTTGTGTTTCCGTACAACTAAGCGTGCTCGTATGACACCCGTATTCGGCAATATCTACTGTAAGTTCGATATTAGCGTCAGTACTGCCAGCGTCGTACGTGCACATTTTTATATAGTATAAGTTCATCATCATCATCATCATCATCAGCATACTCTCGTCCACTGCTGGACATAGGCCTCTTCGCATAAGTATAAGTATAAGTTCGAGTAACATTAATGGGTGTCTGAGCACTCACACATGCATGAACATGTACCTAAATATACATAAATACACATATACATACTTAATATAAATAGAAAAACGTAACTGTACGTCTATAATTTCCGAAGGAGTAGGCAGAGGAGTCTAGTAATTTATATGATTTATTTCTTTCCTATTTGTGCCTAATACGTTACCAAAATGTTTATGTTGATAACAATAAAAAAAATTGGGAAATAATATTGCGCAACATCAAGTTACAATGTAATCCCCGAAGGGATAGGCAGAGATTTGTAATACACTGCCTCATTTTAACAGTTACGTTCACGTGCACCATAGAATAAATAGGTGGTGAGCGGTGGCAGTGACATATGTAGGTAGACTGAGCATAAATCCGGACTCCGGACTGCTACTAGGAATTTCAAGTTAGAAATACCAGTACCCGACCCTGGCATCGAACCTAGGAACTCTTGACCAACAGTGACACTTGCAACCACTCGACCAACGAGGCAATACGAATACTTACGTACCTTACTACAAGGAGGCTAAAATTTTATTCTTCCAGTAATAGAGAAGCGTAATGAAAAAGCGTTTTCATTTCTGTGGTTACTACATTCCTAACAAGTCTCTTCTGAATAATTATTTCTATGAGAAAAGTATTATTTCATTAAAACTAAATTAATTTTAAGACACAACTAACCATTTAACGTCTACAGTCACTATATTGAACGTGATTCTACAATGATTGAGACCTATAATGTGAACATCAGTAAATTTGCTAAATACAGAAAATAATTTATACTGAATATAAAAGTCACTAAAAAAGGGTTTATTGAAATAATTCTGTCATTGTACAGTCGAAGAACGAATTCCAAGTTATCAATAAAGTTCTATCGAAGTTGAAAATGCCGAATTAGTAATCCGCGTTTCTCGCGTGAACGAGTAAACGAGGCTTCCTCGGGACCAGGAGACCGCCTGGCTCCATCGCTACAACCATATTTATTTGTTTTGTACATATGGTACAAAATAAAGTAACATTTTACTGTGTTAAATTTGAAGGCATTAAACTAGAAGCTCTGTCGGGTCATAGACAGTACAAAACAACTTTATAACATGTTGTTCCTAAGCTATAGCGTTGACATTTAATTGTGTCTGTATTATTTTATAATGTTCCACACGTGCAACATGATTTAACTTCTTCCCGTGCGGTTACCAAGTTAAGATTCGATATATCATTTAGTTGTAAGTTACTAACTTCGCGTATCCGCACTTCAAAGTACCTATTATTCATGAAAACAAATTCAAACAATTAATTATAGTAAGACTTCAAATAACCGTTTAAAAATATTAAAAACCGTTTTTTTTTTCAAGAGTAAATAATTAATTCTATAATTATATGTACTACTGAAAGAAGAATTTGTGATTAAAACTCAAAAAGACAAAAAAAAATAAATGATTTCTAGTACGATCGAAGCGAGCGAGTGCGGGAGCCCATCGCCTGAAATGGCACAAGGCGGGCGCCGCCTTCCGCCTACTTCAAGACCGCCGATATCGTTTTAATTGCATAATTTTAATGTTTGAGGGGGCATATGTTTTTGGGGGCCGAAAAATATTAAATTGATTGAAGTTTTAGAAAAATTATGTCGGCGAGAGTGCGAGTTGCGGCGGGCGCAGCGCCGAGGGAGGGAGTGCGCGCGCGCCATGTATGGAGCGCGGCGCGTGCGCGGCCATCGCCTATATAAACCTGGGACTCCTCTCTCCGCCGCACTCGCAGTCTCGCTGCCGTAGAGTCAACTTCCAGCGCGTCCCGACACAAACACAAACCGTCAAAATGTGCGACGACGATGTTGCTGCGCTCGTAGTAGACAATGGCTCCGGCATGTGCAAGGCCGGTTTCGCCGGTGATGACGCGCCCCGCGCCGTGTTCCCGTCCATCGTCGGTCGCCCACGCCACCAGGGCGTGATGGTCGGTATGGGCCAAAAAGACTCCTACGTAGGTGACGAGGCCCAGAGCAAGAGAGGTATTCTCACCCTGAAGTACCCCATCGAGCACGGCATCATCACCAACTGGGATGACATGGAGAAGATCTGGCACCACACCTTCTACAACGAGCTGCGCGTCGCCCCCGAGGAGCACCCCGTCCTGCTCACCGAAGCTCCCCTGAACCCCAAAGCCAACAGGGAAAAGATGACCCAGATCATGTTTGAGACCTTCAACTCACCCGCTATGTACGTCGCCATCCAAGCTGTGCTCTCCCTGTACGCCTCCGGTCGTACCACCGGTATCGTCTTGGACTCCGGTGATGGTGTCTCCCACACCGTCCCCATCTACGAAGGTTACGCTCTTCCCCATGCCATCCTCCGTCTGGACTTGGCCGGCCGTGACTTGACCGACTACCTCATGAAGATCCTCACCGAGAGGGGTTACTCTTTCACCACCACCGCTGAGAGGGAAATTGTGCGTGACATCAAGGAGAAGCTTTGCTATGTCGCCCTGGACTTCGAACAGGAAATGGCTACCGCTGCCGCCTCCACTTCCCTCGAGAAGTCATACGAACTTCCTGACGGTCAAGTCATCACCATCGGTAACGAAAGGTTCCGTTGCCCCGAAGCCCTGTTCCAGCCTTCCTTCCTGGGTATGGAATCCTGCGGTATCCACGAGACCGTGTACAACTCCATCATGAAGTGCGATGTTGACATCCGTAAGGACCTGTACGCCAACACTGTCATGTCCGGTGGTACCACCATGTACCCTGGTATCGCCGACAGGATGCAGAAGGAGATCACCGCCCTGGCTCCCTCTACCATCAAGATCAAGATCATCGCTCCCCCCGAGAGGAAATACTCCGTATGGATCGGTGGATCCATTCTGGCCTCCCTGTCTACCTTCCAGCAGATGTGGATCTCCAAGGAGGAGTACGACGAGTCCGGCCCCGGCATCGTCCACCGCAAGTGCTTCTAAGCATCTCGCTGAGGTCGCGCGGCGGCCGGCGCCCGCCCGCCCCCGCGCGCCAGTGCTGTGTGTTGTGGTGCTCTCGGTTCGAGTTCGGAACGCAAGCATTTTGTACGTTGTACGTAGTGATACCTGACAGAACTGAACATCTAATATAACGCCATCTATCATAATGTAATTTATTGTAAAATTTATATAAATTTAATTTTTCTTTTTTATTTTTATTATACTCGGGATCGTTATGGATCTCACGCCAAAATGTAATTAATAAATAAACGGTTAATTTATTTATTTTAATTACACCATTTCTTTTTATACAGTCGTTGACTTTGGTTTTTGATTGAAACATCCTCGCAGAACCTTCCCTCTACCGCTGCCGACGGATGACGGGCACTTCCGTCATCGCCGCCACATTTTATTTACAAATATACTCAATGAAACACACCTGACCGAAACTGGGTCAGTTTTCCGAAACATGTAAACATTTGACACTTACACATCAAATTTTTTAAATCGGTGGCAAGTAGTTGATTAGGGCGGCGAGCACCGCCGGCGCCGCTATCGGTCGCTCATACGGAATTAGACGCGGAGGTTACCCCACACGCGTCAGAATTAGCCACGGCGTGCACTACCATAAATAGTAAAGACAACTCCCGCGTCCATAAGCATTTCTAATTTTATCGGGATCGGGCGGCGCCTGTTGCCACGGGAACCTGGGCCTAGTGCCGTCGCAACAAGCGAACGGTTCGGTTGTAGCTCGCGTTTCCGTAAATATCGTGTTCCCTCTCGATGCCGTCGGCCACTTTCGCCTATTAATAGCCGGTCTCCCGGAGCGCTCCCCGCGGCCGCGGCGCGCGACGTCGACGTCGACGTCCGCCTCGCTTTACAAATACTCCACTGGTTACACATGCCGCAATGAGTCATTGACCAGGGCCCCTAGCCTCGAACGAATATATTTCGAATTATATTGCTATTAACAACATTACCGATCGTTTTTAATTACAATTTGTCTTATATTAGTAAACACGTTATCGTATTTTAACATAAGAAGAAAGTTGCGCTGTGATTGTTGTGTTGTCGGATCCCCTGCAAATGATAAGACGCGCGACAACAAAAATAGAAGCGCTTGGTGTTAAGAGGGCAGGCGGCTTGAGTTACATCACGGCAACGCGGGCCGACGCGGCGCTGGCGCGCACTTCGCGGACGTAAACACTGAATCCATTGGTCGGTTTATTTTCGTACTCGTTATCTCCCGCTGTATCGATGTCTTTTTATGGATCGAATGAATTCATTGTACCTTTTATTCATCCGTTTTTGATCTATTGAATAAACAATCACGAACGAAACGAAAGAAAGAGTATGCTCTTAACGTAGCTCAAGGCCTGGTACTGCAGAGATTTTGTCAAGACTTAAGGAAATCAAAGGGGGAGAAGTCAACCATAGCATATGTCGGTTTAAATTTAAGACTGCCCCACAGTCACCATGGCGACATAGATCGTACTTACAACACACGCTTAAATTAGACCCCCTCATTGAAGTCCGGGCGACACGTTCTCGTTAACCAGGGCGAGGTATTGTACTGGCCTTGCTAGTAAGGAAATCAGTGTGGTAGACCATGCTGTCCTTTTGTAAAGCTCCGATAATTAAAAGAGACAACTATAAGCGGAATCACTATAGAGTTGTTCTTGATTGAAAGGCAACGTGGTAGAAGTAACAAACGTCCTATAAAGTGCGCTCAATCCTCAACTTAAGTGATTCTGTCCTTACCATTGTTGGTCTTTGATTGTTCATATAACGTAAGTTAACGGTGGTTGTAACATTCTGTGCCAACAAGTAGCTAATATGATGAGCAGTAGTAGTATATAACCCTAAAAAGAACTTTAAAGGTGTCTGTCATGGCTTCTCTTATGATTCCTGGGGGCTCCTTTGATAGTCAGTGTGGTCGCCGAGGTATGTTTAATAAGAGTTTCAGGTAATATAACCGGAACGCTGTTTGAAGAAGTTTGTTATATTTTGTAGATTCGCTACCCAACCAAGAAAATGACCTTAACTAATCCTAATAAGTTTTACTAGGTCCAGGTTTTACCAGGTCTCCTTTTTGAATTACAATGATTAAAGTTATAATCTGCCAAACTCAAATATATGATTAATATACGTAGGTATCAACTGACACACATCACACACTTCAGAGAACGCTTTGTACAACTTGACGGCGCGTATGTTTCCTCGCGCTATTTTCATTCACTGGTGTAGCGAGTGATATTTTATCTTTAAAACGTAAATAATATACGTAAAGCAACAGGTGTGTGTTGATATTCGGATCTTATACATCCAGACCATTATTGCTTTTTACTACATAAAAGATTCCAAACGTTCCAAAAGTTAGCCACAGGTAAAAAATACCTACTACTTTCTTCATATGGTACTGATCGTGGGAGACGATGGCTGGTAGATTTTGCTATTGAATGGTGGCTGGCAAATCTATATTACTGAAGCAGAAAATTCAGAGAATTCATTGACAAAACTATTTTCAAGGTAATGCTGACAGAACGACGTGCTGTATACTGATTACAATGGATAAGTAGTTAATAGGTACGAGTCGTGAGTTGATTAATTAGAGAGTATGTATGTATACAGTACATACATTGTTACTTTGAGACATCACGCGTTTCGGGCATACTGCGGCATATCGACATTCACGGCATATCGAGTTTTTTTAGGCAAAACATTACTTTATAATTTTGCACTGCGAGTTAGTCTACAATAAATCTGCTCAATTCCCTAGTAATAAACGAGCTGAATCTTTGTGAACTATTTTTTGGGCATAGTCCTTTTTGCGAGACTCTACTGGTGGGAGTGGTTGTATGCAGTTTAATTCAGGAATGTCCACGGAACCACATCAATCGCGTGCCAATACTAGGTCAGTACATGATTATTGACCTTTACCAATATCGTTGAGTCATGCCCACCGAGCGAGCCGGCCCTCACTGCCCCCTCCGCCGCTGCGCTCGCGGTGGCTGCGCTCAGCTGTTCTCTTGGCACTACACTTACTGCTATAAAAGTCTCGGCCGAGAATAGCACTCGATTGCTTCTATTCTCTACAAATCATATACGTATATCTATGTCTTGAACCCTGAGGCTCTCTATGGCTCGGATTTAAAAAATACCAGGCGCTTTGTTATGACTTAGTGAAACATTTGTGAGTAGCGTTTCTTTCTTTACAATAAAGAGTTGGACGTCACAGCAGACAATCTATCAATAGTGGAATTCACACGCTAGGAAGTGCGACCACGAGGCGGCTGGCCGTGTATCAGCATCGGAGCGTAGTCGCTTGCTCGAAGCTCACCTTAAGTGAAAAAAAAAAATACTAAACCGACGATTATAAGATACCCCGGTATTCCAAACCAAATTATCTTTTATTGTCTGATTAACTTTTGAGATTATATTTATGCAAAGTAGACTAAATTACGCCAGACATCTTAATACATGCTTTCGAATTAAGTTAGACGCAGAAGATACCAACTAGGAAGATTCGCGGCTGCTACAGAGGCGGGAACTGTTGCCTATCATAATTTAGGTTACGAGTTCAAACATGATAGATATCAGCTTTGTAGATCATTTGGATGCACAAGGTCACAGGCAAAAGAGAAGGCGGACCAAGAAGGAAGTTTTGGCTCAGTAACATCCGAGAGTGGACTGTCAGCGCAAACTATTCCGCCTCATGAAAAGTAGGAACAGATTACCGGCATTTGAAGAAGAAAATCGTATGGCAAAAAAACAGATCAAATTGCAACATTTTCACAAAATACAATACACAGTAGTGGCCAACGTCGCGTGCTCCAACCGGCGCCGTTCCCACAGCGCGCAGTGTGGCACACGTGGGTTCCTGAATGAAGCTTGTCTATTTTTATAAATACACGTAATATTTTCAAATGCAGATAAAGTGTGATATTCTGTAGTAATAGCCTTTGTAACTGTGACAAATCACTCGACCCTGCCGAGGTCGCGGCCCCGACAGCACCGAGCAGCGCCGAGCTGCTTGCGCAATGATTACCGGACATGTTATACTTTCCTACTCTTTTCGCAGGATTCACTTAAAGAAATAAGCAAAGCGTGCACCCTCCGTGTTGTCTGTGAGTAGAGGTATTTCACAACATTATATTTAATTATAGCTTTTATCTGTCCGCTTCGTTGCTCGTATTTAAATTTATAAATAAAGAAATAATAAATAATTCCATGCAGGCACATTGGAACCGAAGACTTCTTACTACCTCATCGGACAATATCTGACATAAGTATTTTTCGACATAGATGAATCTTGGTCTTCCTCGCAACTTGCAGCCAACAACATTCGCATTGTATGTCTGTTTTATCAAAATTAATAATAATGTATTTGGTTTACATTTTGTTAACTAATGTGCAATTCATGTGTGATGTTAATCTGATAAGCTTGCAATTAATTACAGAATTTATTTTTTAGACACATGTTAATGCTTACTGAGGCAGCATTTATAGAAAATAAAGATTGTAACCGACGTCCCCTAAGCAGTAGGTACGTTTTAGCGAAATAGTGTTATAAATTATGCAATGCATTAAATTGATTTGGAAAATAGAACGCTCATATAAATTAAATCACATAATATGTTTCTTGTTATCTAGTAATGACTGTTCAGTAGAATAAAGGGTATTAATATTACGACAATTTTAAATTATTATAATGACAGTGTAGGAAATTATAATAGATAACGTATTGCAATTTTATGGGGTTACGAGCATAACCCCATAAAAATTAAATATACAGACGTCTACAGATTTATAATAACGAATGGCCATGGATGCACCATGCGTGCTGCGCATTAGGCATTGCAAGGTTCTCTCATTATTAAAGAAGCAAGCAACAAAAGGTTCACAATAAAATTTTCTTTTTGACACCGCGCCAACACTTCACCAGTTCTAGTGCACTACATAAAACAATATGCCGACAGCTTTTGAATCGACTGCGAGTGCAGCTAGGTCCGTCGCCAGACGTCAGGCACGTCGCTCGCTTCGTCAAACTCCATAGATTGCAGATCTTGTTCTCTGGCAACAGTTAAGAGCTAGCTATACATCAGTGTGAGCATACTCTTCAACGTACTCATGACAGGTTCCAATAAACAAGAGATTCCTGCAATTGACTTTTCCTGACAATGCGTGTGTGATGATGAAATCTTAAAATTATGTGACAGGCTAGAGTTGGCCGCTACACCGCCTAATGGAGAGCAAGCGTACTTAGGAAAAGCCTATTTGGCCTTGCTTTGACAAGTTCTGTGTTATATGTGGCCAGAAACACGGTCGCTAGCAGTGTTCCACTCCTTGGCCGTCCGATTAAGAAACCGGCTATTGAGATTGAGCAGTTATCCGTGACCGGTGGCCTCGATAATAGGGTACCTGAATCCAGCAGTGGACTTCTAGGGGATGACAGATGGAAGAGTTAATCTAAGAGTTAACTTTAATGGCCAGTCAGTTTTAAAACAAACTGAATGCAATGTAAAAAAAGCCACTTTAAAATGTGCGACACGAACACAGTATAAAACCCAACGAAAACAAAAACCTTAAAGCTTAAAACACGATAAATGAATGAATACCTAAACAACTGAACAACTCATTAACTAAGCGTCGAGTTTCAGTGCTCAGTGGCTCAGAGTTGAGCAAACTCAGCCGCTCAGAGCGACTAATGCGGCCCGAACGACAATTTAATAAAGAAAGCTAAACCCCGCGCCGACGACAGTAATAACGTTTGTAAAAATATCCGCAGACACACGCTTAAGGGGAAGTCGCGGCAATCGGGCGACGCTGCGTTCGCTTGCGATGGACCGTTTTCACACTAGAACATCATTGAAACACTCTGACTCTAAATGGGATAAATAACACCTTCCGTTTTGAATTTTGAATACTAAGTAGCAACATTTTCGCCAACTATCTAGTCTGGTCTGGGTATTGTATTAATCAACGGTAAGGTTTTTGTTGAAGCGAAATATCGGCAGCAGTTTAACGTGTACTGGAAAGTGTTCATGAGGATTGTACTAGTGTTAGAAGGATAACATAACTGGTTAACAGTTTGGTTTTTTATCCGATTTTAAATGTTTCTTTCATAAGATTTTAAGTACTTCAGCAAAAACAAGAGCCCCTTGGTGATGATCTGTTTTTATTCCCACCAATCCTTAACTGGAAGAATTACAGCTGTTTTTTGATGTTCAGGTTTGGACATGTAAATTTTAACAAATATATTTATTCTTTGGATGAATACATTTCCGTGTAAAACAGTTTCATTTTAAGCAGATATTCCCTACTCACAACAGTAGTTACAGTAAACGGTAGAAGTAATTTAATTCTGCTGATTCGTAACGAGCGCGCTGGCCGTCCGCGGAGAGCGCTGCGCCTTATTGGGGTGCGGTCTCATAGAGTTTTATTTGCACGCGTCTTAACCCGCCGCCGCCAATATTAAATTCTGCGTCTCCCCAGCGCCCCCTGCCGCCGGAATTACATTATGTGTTTGCTATTACACTCGGATGCCACGTTATGTTACGTAATTAATGTCTTTTTAGCGATGCGTCATTACTCATTCGTTTGTATTTATACGAAATTAGTCTTCCGTTAATTATGTTCCTTGTGGTCCGGGGCGTTTTTTCGTATTTTCATATTCGAATGTAGAGCAAACGTGATTTGGTTGTAACCAGCATCTTTAATTTTTTTTAACATTCATTCATTTAATTTCATTCATTATCAGCCTACTCCCGTCTACTGCTGGACATAAGCCTCTGAAAGTTTCTCTGTTCTTAGGTAAGATATTTTATCGCTTGGTATTCGTAAATAAAACTCTAAACGGTTTGCTTCTTAACATTTATTCTCTTTGTGATTAAAAGTAGGGTATTAGTGTCAGATTGCTACGGCACGCACATCGTCATTTGGTTGGCCTGCTGAACCAGTGCCGAGAGAAGGCCGCTTGACAGGATCTTGGGTTTGGTTCTCACCTAAGACAAATATTATCAACATATACAATAAGATACCAATATGTTAAAAAGGTTAATCAATTAATGACCTCTTGAGAGATTAAAAAATTTACTGCTGCATAATTATATGTACATATTATACAGCTATCTTCAATTACTTAAAGGTAATGTTTAAAAACAAAAATAAATGTAAATAATAATTTAATTAATGTCCATTTTGAATTGTCTAAGTTCTGATTTAGAATCTCTGTTAGTGACTCGGAGTCAAGATCTATGCCCGGTGTATGGCAATTGGCTCACCATGTATTCCATGGGACGTAAACGTATCTGCTGAAACGTGGAAGTGTACTACACTCCTCTGCATACCCGTTCAGGGATTATAGACATGATGTTGTTTTTTTCCACTTTGAAATGATTAACTTAATGATTTCCAATATGATGACATACCTACATTAACGATTTTTTTTTATTATAATTGAATAATGTTTTTTAGTAGTTTAGTAGTTTTTAATAATATATAATAGGTACCCATCTGTAATTCGTGCATCTAACCAGTTATAGTGTTCCTGCCTCTGTACCCTAACTATTAGTATCATTAAAAAAAATATGACTATTGGTCCGGTGGTAGTGGGTCCGACATCAACCCCCGGGGTTGATGAGTGAAATATTTGTGTGAGGAGCACATGCATTTCTTCCAGGACGTATGGACCGCCGTGGGCATGCTGCCTCAAGCGAAAACATTTCCATTTGATAAATCGATTCACAACGGACAGTTCCTCGGTTTACCATAAAGATGCCACAATAACATACTAGTATATCTTTTCTAAAATTAAAAACCCGCCAAAACGAACCTTACCGCCGAGCTATCGAGATAAGGGCTTAAACAAACAAGCGGGCCGCGGGAGGGCGCTGGGCGAGTGCGGATGGATTAGATTTGTTCGATTTTCTGTTGTTTTTGCAGTAATATTCTCTCGAGTACCGGCCGCGAGCTGAAGGTGACGGCGCCCTCGAGCGACGCGCGCTTACTCCGACACAACTGTTACAAGCAATTGTCACTGTTCAAGTTGTACACATACAGTCAATACGTTTACATACATATCATATAGATTTTAAATAACATTCGGTAGGTACTCAGGAACGCTAAATTGATGCACCCCGCACTTGGATTTTAATGGTATATTATTTGTATCGTGTTTAGCATATAATATAGATTATTTAATACTACAGTCAGGCCTAGCTGACTGTAGTATTAAATAATGTCCTAGGTTGGTGCTAGAGCTGATGTTTCCAGATGAATAATCTCGCATTTTTATCTGGGGACATATAACGAAGAATTAATGTCTCCATGGCCAAACGCCAATTAGGCACGATGTTGACGTAAGACGCTACTACACATGTTTGGCATTAGTAAACATATTTAGTTTTTGTAAAGCATGTGTAATTTTAGAGTAATTCATGGCACACAATTTGGCGTAATTACCGATTACAATGGTATACAATACTATACGAGTAGTTTTTGGCACCGCGCAACGGCGGTGTCGATGTTTGTGCCGCTAGAAGATACTCGTTAGTAATAAAATACTTATAGGTAAAAATGGAGGCCGGATAGTAGAAAGTATGTCCTGAGCGCGGGCGCTGGCGATCAACTATTGGTACTTCACAACAGCTCGACGACCGACACCGACAGCTTGCGAGAGCGCGACACAAACTCACAAACAAACACACCCACGGGGGGCGAGCAAAAAATTTTTAAACAAAATGATGCAAAATCGGTTCCAGGCAGCGGATTAGAGTAGGAGAAACAAAAAGCCGATTAGCTTGTCGAAAGTATTGTACTTGTAACTCTCGTACTTAGTTGTATTTTAAAAGGCATACATCGAATTCGTTTTAAACTCGATCCGAGCGCCCGGAGGGCTCTCGATAACAATGGAAGTTTTGTATTGTAACGTAAGTACAGGAGCGAGTTAAACAGGTAATGTAGCAGCCAGGGCCGGTCACGCTCGCTAACACAGCTAGCTTTTTGATCACATGTTTTTTTCGATTTGCAACAGAGTAATATCAGCTTTCATAATGAGTAAGATGGGTAGCCAGTCTGCCGCCGGTGGATGTGTGACACCTGCTCCCGGTCGCGCGCCCGCTTGAGCAGACAACTAACCATAAGTAATAAATTCACTTTATATCATTTTGTAACAATCCGCGACTGTGCTGTGTGGCTGCGTATACTTTTAGGAGTTTCTAGTAATAAGATAAGTAATTCCTAGATATACTTTGAATACTTCGCGACTCTTCCAAAGCTTGCTCAAATAAGTATCTTAAATAGTATCTATGTGTTCTTTCTCAGGAATCGAACTACCTCTGCGCTCAATTTTTGTATAATCAGTTTAGCCAATGTCGAATTCATACCGAAAAGACAGGTTCGAGCTTATTTGATTTGTTCGGTTAACAGATAAGCGACAGATACGCGAATGTCCGATGAGGCGAATGTCAATAAGAAAGATTAACATCTTTAATACAGAATGAGATGGTCTAAAGCCATAACCTGTCACACCTGTAATCTTCGAAGAGGTAGGCAGAGAAGTGTGGTACACCTTCACACTTCTTCAGTTACGTTTAAGTCCCATAAAATAGGTGGTGAGCCTATTGCTATACACCGGGAACAGATCCAGACTCTGATCACTACTAGAAAATTTAAATTAGAAAAATCCCTTAGTACCCGACTCGGGATTTGAACCGAGGACCACCGAACGGCAGTTGCGCTTGCAAGCACTCGACTAAAGAGGCAGTCAATATAAACGACATTCACTCAATGTAAAATAATGTGTCAAGGTTTTCTTGTGCTGTTCAATAGTCTCATATATCCGCAACCACTAGGTTTAATTACATGATGCTCACTTGCAGCGGACAAAGCGCCTAAATGTTTTTACATGTTAAGAAAGTTTCTCGACAGATTGTTTACGAAATGTATACTGTTACGTCGACTGAACGTATCCGATACTCTGAACATTTTAATTTGAATAATTCCAATCCGCTCCGCGCAGTCGACTACAGCTCTATATCAAAGGACTGCGCCATTGTCGCGCGGCAAAAAACATCCGACAATACGTTGCTCGAATCGAATATCTGCGCAAGTTATTAAGGTCGAAATTAATAAAAAGCTGCAAAGCGACCCCGGTTGAGCGCCTTCGAAAGAGCAACATCAGTGCCACGGCATAATGGGTCCTATTGATGCCGCGCCAATTAAATTCATCCGCGCTTTGACAGATCACGGCACATTCCTACAATGGTCTTTGAAGCAGGGCTGACACTCTTCGCGCCCCCTACGCCATTTTCAACTAACGGAAACCTTAATTCGTCTTTGGAACCCTTTGTCCCAGTTTGTAGGTGGCCATTTATATCGAATCTTACAATCGCTAATGATAATAACTGTCTAATCGTACCTACTATTTTTTGTAATCGTCTTACTTCTTGTTCGTATAAATTGACGTTCGTTGTGCGGCTCGACACGGAAGCCAATAATGCTGAATACACAGACGTCTAGCTGGTTGGAATATACCGATATCTTGCATTCAAACCTCACGTTGACGAAATAAAAGAGCGGTTGGCATGTGAGGTTAGCACAAGGCCAAAGAGGACCGCGCTACATTTTAGTGTTTTATGATAACTACGGACTAAAAAAGTAACTCTAGTTTGCGGATTACGAAATAAGCACTGGAGTTTTTGATACGATACTGTCATTATTTTTATAAGGATAACGAACAATGTACTGACTTCAGTACGACGCTTTGTAATTCACTAGCAGCCCTATCGGGCGCGGGGCCGCCCTCACCCCCCGCAGCCCTCCTGCAGGTTAATAACGATTATTAATATAGTTTATAGTCGTTAGCTGCGAATGAGCTGCCAACTTGTCTAATATCGTCGCGCGCAAATACTCGCGGTTGCGCTGCTGTGGGCCCGGCGTTGGCGACAGCCTTGCCCACCCCATTGGGGTACGACGGAAGCAGTCACGAGACTTTATAATATTTTTTCGTTCCAAATTTATGAAAACGACGTCCCCATGATCAATTTAGAGATACAAAAATAATATGTACATACTTAGTTGTATCTCAATTTGGACTGCCACATTGGTCGAATGGTTGCAAGCGCGACTGCCGATCGAGATGTTCGGGGTTCAAATTCCGGGTCGGCTATTAGATTTTTCTAATTTAGAATTTCTAGTAGTGACTCGGAGTCTGGAATTGTGCCCGGTATATGATGACAATAGGCTCACCACCTATTCCATGGGACTTAAACGTAACTCGTGTAACGTGGGAGTGTACCACACTGTTCTGCCTACCCCTTCGGGGACTACAGGCGTGATGTTATGTTTTTTCATTATGTAAACTTTTTAAGCTAGCAATTCCGTATATGACTTATTAGAAAGATATTTTAGAAGCGCCGTAATTAGGTACATTAAATATTAATGGTAAGTATTAATATTTTTCAAACAGAAGCAGCAAACTCTGCATATATTTAATTGCCTATGCGCTACACTTAATAAATACAAAGAGCGTAGCGCTTTCCTCCGCCACCTCCCAAACTACAACTAACAGATTCACTCTGCCGTCGTATATTAAACGCGTTCTGCAGATATTTCAATTATTCCTTTAGTTTCCACTCTCGCCACTTACAGCCAGCTCTGCTACTTCGGTAATTCGATAAAATTCTTATTACGGACGGAAATGTAAGATGTTTGCAATTCTTGTTTACATTAAGCGTCACTGTCAGCCGATAGTGTCATTGTAGTCGATAATGCATTGTCGCAAGCCCGGCAGCCAAGCTTAGCTCAGGAACATAGCTGGCAACGGAGACTAGGAGGCTGCTACCTACACCACTTATACCTACAAAGGACATCTACGTTAACACGTTACAAAATAACAGAAAACCGTACACGTGAAGTCATTTGAACAGCATGTAAGACATTTACCAAATAGCAATTCAATTATGGCATCAAAATGTCCGCTCCACAAACTATCAAATAAGGCTTCGCCGGCCTCCGTTAGCGAGCAAATTGATGACAAATTGAGGTCCTGTGTACACTCGTCCGTTGCGATGTTAACTATGCGAAAGTTTGAGGGATTCGGGCGGGTCGTAGTGAGGGTTTGAAATGCGGGCTGTGGAGGATTGTAGGCCAATTTATAAAATAGTATATCATTATTTAATAAAACAAGCTAGCATAAACACATCTACATAAAATCTCAAATTCAAATAAAATTAGTTTATTCAGTCTGTCAGTCAGTATTCAGTCAATCAGTGTTTCGGAGGACTACCTTGTGTCTTGGTGTATAAGTCGGTGCACTGTAAGGCGAGCGACTTGTCCTTCGCGCGGCCGCTGGGGCAGCGACCGGGTTGTTGACGTACCTCAGGCCTCCAACATTTACTGAAGAGATCCGTGCTCCACTGGAGGTTATAAAGTGTCGCAGTCAGTATGTTTCCTAGATCATATTAGAGCACTTGCGAAATTATTCGCGTTCGAATGTATACTGTATACCAAAAATGTTATTGATCTTTATTTTGCTGTTAATCCATTATTACACGTATTTGTACCAAATATACATACATATGTACGATTATGCACATGTAGTTGTGTCAGCGGCTGTATAGATAACAATGTAATATAAACGTGATACGGTTGCTTACAAGCTTAAGGGTGAAGAAGATTACTAGAAGTATCGCTCTATTTGCCTTCTTAGTTATATTAATACGTAGCCGACCACCCTCTGACTCACCTCTGCATTATTTAAACAACCCTAGCGACAATCTTTACAAGAAATACTCATGATAATATAGATATTATAATATTATTCACTGCACACATATAAACATACTAACCCGAACAATGGAAGTGGCAAGCGCTATTTCTACAGACCTGCCTCCAATTTAACACCTAGTAGCGATCTCATCCATAATAATTTATTACTAAATGGGCTAGCTAACACTATTTCTACAGTCCTATTCAGGAACAGTTGCAATAATGTCTGTAGCCAACTGAAACAACTTGTAACTACTTCCGGCTCACTTGTGCTTAAAAATATATGTATGTATATTTAACAGAATCAGTTTTCTCATATTTAGAAATAACCCTGCGATGTTACAGGTAACGGTCTGAGTTATGTATATTAAATATATACATATACATAACTCTTCCCGTTATCTCTGTCGTTAATTCATTTAGGTAGACGATATCATAATTAAGTACGATAAGTTGATCAATTTCACCCGCAGGCGGAGCTGGTACAGAGCGAGCGCCCAGGGTAGCTGCCTCGTCAGAGTTTTTCATGGACAGATGTAGACAGCCGTAACCCTAATGAGCCTGTATACATCGGTGCTCTGTTGCTGATTTCAGAAATTATTTAAATCTGTTAATGATCGTTCAGTTCGTATATGCTCGGGTGTTAACACATTGTCGTAGCAAACATTGAACGTTTCTAAAAAAAAACCATTTTTAAAAAAGCATGACCTCCATGGACTGTTCTCCGTTTAATTACTTTTAGAGTTTTCGGGAATCAACTCGAAAGGCGCTCATTAAGAGCGTTTAGCGGCTCATTTGAATATCGGAAGTGGCAATGGGGAACTTGGTTATGTTCCCCCTTTGCGATGTGATATAGGGGTGGACATTTTGTTAAGTTTAATTCCGAAAGTTTAAGTATTTGATATGAAACGATATATCAATTATTAATTTGTTATATTTATCAATTTGGAGTCGAATTTCTTAGATAATTACGGAAATAAAACATCTATTTAATTATTTATTAATTACATATTTAGTATGTAATCGTCTGGCTACCGACCATTAGTGGTAATATTAATAACGACCGCAACAAACGCAGACATTCGGAGCGTGAGCTCCGCGGCCTGAGAAGTGCACTTGTTGATAGCCGCGACTTCGTCTGCGTTGCTTATGATAGATATTAATAATATATTTTATAGGTTTAGCTTGTCTAGCTAGCTTTTGCCCGTAGTTTCGCTCGCCCAGAAGCCGATATTACAGTCAAATTTAAGGAATCATATAATTTTTTTTACTATCAGCTCAGTAGGATTGCTGTGTAAATGCAAATGAAATTTCATATAGTATTACGATCTTCGCTTCATCACCATAGATGTTGCTATTTATAAAATAAAATATCACATGTTCTCCTCAGCCTTCAAAATATTTCTATTTAAAATATCATCACAATCGACCTAGTGAGTATCAGAGATTTACTTTCAAATTAATAATATTAGTATGGATAAAACGGCATTTTTACTAATCAATCATACACAATGTTTTTAATAAATAAACGCATAGTAAAAATAAACATATTTGTTTGGTCTTCGATGCAAATTTTTATCTTCTATTTTATCCCCATATAGGTAGTAATTTCAAAAAATACTAGAAGGAATATTTATTTTCTTATTATTACGTGCCTAAATACAAAGTTTCAAAGTATTATTTTCGATAATCTTGAAGTGCCTTCAACCCCTTTTTTCGCGATAAAAGAACATAGGCTACATGTTCTTTCCCGAGGTCAAGTCTATCTCTATGCTAAATTTCATTAAAATCTGCTCAGTGGTTTAGGCGTGAAAGTATGACAGACAGACAGATAGAGATTACTTTGGCATTTATAATATTATAGTAAGAATTGATTACCATTAAAAAGGTTTTTCTGAGTCAAAATTAAAACATAGACATAATATGTTGTCGTGCACCCTTTTTTAGAACTTTTAAACAGGAACAATTCCGTGATATATGTTTTTTGCGTAACTTTAACCGTTTACGTAGCGCAAAGCCCTGAAAAGGAGTAGTTTTCCCGTTCATGCAACATTTTTCATTAATTCTCCGCTCCTATTGATCGCAGTGATGTTATAACCTATAATCTTTCACGATTATGAACTATGCAAGACAAAAAAAATTTCAATTACAATCGGTGGTTCCTACGATTAGCACATTCAACCAAACAAACAAACCCTTCAGCTTTATCATATTAATATACTAGACCTGCTTGTTTACAAATTCCACCGGCCCGCCCGCGCCGACCGCGCGCGGCCCACTTGGCGGCCGCTCGTCATTTCATATTTAGCGTTTATCTCGCTTGAAATCGCGCCAGTATTTCTTGCTCACCTACTTTTTAATTGCACTCATTTATTACGCAACCGAAACTTTTACGTGAGGAATATATTTTGAAAAATGACTGATAAATATTTGTCTGAATCAATGGAACATTGTGATCCCCGGGGAACACTTTATGGAAAATGTAGGTATGTTTGGAACGACATGTAAGCAAAGAAGACAATCAAATTTAATATTGTTACATAGTCAGGACGGCTTCTTTACGGAGTCAGCAGATAGTATAGGGAATATTAAATAAAGCCACGCGTGAGCAATAATAGATACAAACTTAGCAAAGCAGGCGTTACCAAGAACTCAGTACAGTGTTAATAAGATATTGATATCGGTAACAGTCGGTTCAGACGGCTGTGGGCGGCAGCCGCTTCTGAACATTGTTGTCTGCTAGGTAGATCACTTCACCTAAAACAACAATGCAAGTATACAATTTATTTTAGTGGAACATATTTCTTAAGCGATGGGGATATTTATATATATACTTTTATATGTATAGTAAACATAGTGGGTATATCATAAGAGGAGCAGATCTTAGGCGAAAGTTAAGCCAATTAACAATGTAGTGATTCATTCGTATATACATATGTTTACTTGAGTTTAGAGCTATTGTCTATTGAATATAAAAACACGCTGTTTCTAAAGAAAAACCTCATATTACGCATAAATATTTCTAAAGGGGTAGGCAGGAGAGTATAGTAGGTACTCGTACATTTCTCCTGTTGTTTTAGACATTACATGAAGTAGGGGGTGGGTATATTACAATTATCGGACACAAATCCAAACTCCAAGTTTACTATGAATTTGAAGTTAGAAAAATCCAATATCAAATGCTTTGCCCGACTCGAGAAACGAACCCAGAACCACTCGCTCAGTAGTCGAGCTTTCAGGTATTACACCAAAGAGATTGAAACATTATTATTACATAATATCTTAAACTTTATAACAATTTTGCAACATTTTCTTGTTTCATTCAGGTAATTATTATAATAATATGTATATCTGGTAACACAATGCCATCTATATAACGTTGCTGGAAGCTTTATGTTAATACTTTTCAACGCTAGATGGCGAATGTTACATTTGAATTGAACGTGTGGTAGTATGTTCTTTCTTATAAATTACAATAGAGGTCACTAAAAACAGTTTGTTCAAAATATACAAAATGTAGGTAATCATAAGAATCGCTCTCAAGCTATCATTGATTCAGGTCGCAAACTACCTTTACAGTTAATTATCGCTAGGCGCAATCGGCTCGTAAACAGGTGCCTGCTGATGGCCCCAGTACCAACGAGCACGTCCGTGCATCGTGTGGTAAGTGAGGCAATTAGTCCAGGTTGTAGTCGAGAGAATACAATCATTAAGCTTTATCAAAGCCTTTTTCGGAGTCGTTGGGAAGGCTCGCACCCAGCAGTTTACAGTTGAAGGGGTTGCAGCAGTCAGACGCTTTAGCAGTGTATCGTACCTACTGCTTAATATTTAATTATGAGTTCTAATATTAAGTTTATCGTATTCTCATACTAATCAAGAAAGTTGGTTTAATCTTTGCCTTAAATTGCTTTAGGTATTTAGTACGTATTTACTTAGGACATTTGGAAAAGAAAAATCATGCCAAATATCTGTAGGTATCCAAAGCACGAGTCAAAAAGGGAATAACGTCGTTTAATGACAATTCCTTTGACGGAACGAAGGCACTTTGAGAATCAGCGAGTGCTAGGAACCCGCTGCTAGTGGCGAACATGTCATATTGATCGTAGAGTCGTATAACATACAAAATATGTATATAATTATATTATTAAGAGATTATTGTATATTAAGAGAATGTAGTTTAATGAACGAAGTTATACAGCAGAAATGTTATTGGGTACCCATAATATTTTTATTAGCCCTCGTTTGAATTTCATACAGTTCTTTAGTTATTCTTTGTAAGCTCGATAAGTGTTGGTTGTAAGAAAATGACATTTTTACGGAAGTAAGGATTTTCTGTTTCTATAGGATTATGATGAAACTATCTAA
Source organism: Parelbella ahira ahira (assembly GCA_018244795.1). Classification (NCBI taxonomy): domain Eukaryota; kingdom Metazoa; phylum Arthropoda; class Insecta; order Lepidoptera; family Hesperiidae; genus Parelbella; species Parelbella ahira. The sequence continues at coordinate 673 of DWME01002043.1, read as the reverse complement.
ATCAGTAACAACACTGACCATTGGTTGAGATACGGTACTGTTAACGTTAAACGGCAGTTACGAGCGGCGAGAAGAGAAAACAGACTTGTAGTTAGAGGATGCAATCTAATGAAGGAGGATTTGTCAACGAAAACTTCAAAGTGTAATGAGTTGGCCCCATCTATTAAAACGCTCCGAAGAGCCGATGCGCCAATAGCGGCGGCCTCGTATCTCCAGCAATTACCTCGGGACAAATGAACGCTAACGAAATTCACCCCGAGCGCGTCGCACAGCAGCGCAGTGGAGCGGCGCTGGCCGGCCGCGGGGCACCTCGTGGGAAATAATGCAATTTGTGGAAACGTCTCAACGCTACAAGAACAACAACTACTCGCACTTAGTACATGTACGTAGAAAGAATGCATTTCAGTAGAATAAGAAAACAGAATTGTTAGGTGAATGTGAATTGTACAGTCAGCAGTGACAGACCTCAACGTAGATACTTGGATTAAATCGGGAACGTCTAGTCTAACTTCTTATTTCAGAAAGAAGGCCAGATCAAAGGTTATAAAAACGAATCTTTGTAAAAAGGCTTATTACAAGATAAATGATTACTTACCTAAATGATAAATATGCTTGGTGTGATGTAACTCCAGCTCCACAATAAATAACTCATAGTATAAGATCCTAATATACC
>DWME01002042.1:0-22272 GCA_018244795.1 Parelbella ahira ahira | reverse complement strand
TAATTCTCAAACATAGATTTCCTAGTAGAAATGTCTAGTAGTAGCTAGAACGATCTAGTAGAGACTGTATTTTTGAATGGTTTAGGGAAATAGGCTTATTACCTGTTCCATGGAACGTAAAAGGTAACTTGTAAAAGGTTGGTGTGTTCTACATTTCTCTACCTACCTCTTCGAGTATTACAACCGTGATGTTACATTTTACGGAGATAATACGATTGACATTAAAATCAATCGATAGATATGTGAACGTGTGTGATAAGTCCAAGTAATTTTTAATTAGCATATTATATAAAATTTTATTGTGAGAATATCATTACTATCAACAGCCTGTTTCAGTTCACTGCTCACGCCGTCTACAATGTTAGTATTGACTTTGTTATAATGATTTTATTGTTATTACATTGTCACGCCAGGTCGTTTATTAGGTAGGCAGAGAGAATTTAGCGCCAAATATCTCTATTTTTACAGATCTGACGTACTTCTTCTGTACTCATCATTCCTTTTATGCACACACGCCGGTTTTAATGTCTTCGAAGTTTCGTTTTGTAATAATAATAAATTATATAGTGACTTCTTAAAAATAACTTAACTATGCAAATAGTTTAATTAAAAACTAAAATAATATTTGAAGACTTTAAATAAAAACTAAAATAATATTTGAATAATTTTATTAAAAACTAAAATAAAATTTGAATAGTTTAATTAAAAACGAAAATAACATTTGCATATTTTAATTAAAAACTAAAACAATATTTGTTGATACTTTAATTGGCGCAGTGAAACTGCTATATTATGATTGTACTGAAACAACTTGTAATCCTTACTGACATATATACGATTGATTGATTGATAAATAAGTAGATAGATACATAGACATATTGGTAGATAGATTGATAGATGACTCCTTATGGTTTATATCACGTGAGATGTTATATAACACATACAGACAGAAGTAGTTATTTCTGGGCGAAAAAATATATCACATTTTAACTTCGTGTTTCTTAAATGAAAGGAATTGGCGGAACAAGTACATATATGATGGGTTAAAGGGCAAAAGTCATATGTATAAGCCGGTCATATAACATATACATATATGGTGGGTCCGGAGAAGTACCATTGCTGCACCTATTTCTATCGTAAAGCAGTTGTTAGGAAAAAAAAATGCGTTTCGATCTGACACGTATAGTTGTCAGTCTACAGGTACAGTATTCTTTTCGCCTGTATTTTTTTAAAGTAAATCGTACACAAATCAAAAGTTGAACATATTTGTATAGATATAACATAACTAGAGAAGAGTGGGAGTATTACTCTCCTCTGCCTTCATCTTCGGGGAAATACAGGCGTGATGTTATGGTATGTTTTATATATATTTTCCTTCTTTTATACAGATAGAGATTATAAATTATAATGAACTTATAAAATAGAGATTATAAATGATTAATAAAATGTTTATTAGCGGTATTTTTATGTCATATTTTTTATTGTTTTTCCTTCCTGTAGTCTCTTTAAAATGCTACGCATTCTGATAAGGGATCGATTCAACAACATTTTTTCTTTTGGCTTGACCATAACATAAATTGTTATATAATCAACTTTAATGCGCGTTAATTAGAGGCGTGACGCTACTTTTTTCACCTTATGTGCCGTTTTATAAACGAAATATTTATGTATAAATATCCCAAAATAAATATTGTGGATATTTGATATTATTTCATTGAAATCCATTGCAGTTTAGATGTCAAAACGTACGAAACTGACAGAGTAGCTTTCTCATATGTGTTATAACGGTAAAAAAAACGCAACATCGCGCCTGTCATCCTCGAAGAAGTAGGCAGAGAAGGGTAATACACTCCCAAGTGTTATAGACAAACAAATTTAATCAAAACATGGAGTCGTTTAAACAATGTTTAATAAACGGTTTAGAATGAGTCAAGTTACATATAAGCAAGTTATATATCTTTGTGGTCAAATAAACAACTTTATTGTCGTGTAAATATGAATTGTGTTTGAGTGGTCGGTTCATGGCTTCTTCAATCTCATTTCCAATTAACGTAACGCGCTTTTGTATGTGTCGTACCATAATATTATATTTAAAATAACCACAATTGTAAAGGCGAGATCACAGTGGTGATAGTCCAATATTTGTTAGGTAGTTTTATGTGACGGTTTGTAATGGAATTATTCTTTATTTCTTTTGATTAATAAACGCGACTTGATGCTTGAGGAAAATGTATGTAGATATATGTAATTGACAAGTACAGTATTGATAATGCATTTTGCCCTTTATTTTATTATTCTAGAGGTTAATAAATAAATTTAACAAGGAAGGTTATCGAAGATTATCTTAAAACCCTGTGTCCTTTTTGGTAATATGTATATCGTTTTAACAAAATCAGTTCATCAGTTTTCGAGTAAAACGATAAGAACTAGACATTTTTTTGCTATTTATGTAATAATCATAATGTCTTAACTCTTAGTATGACTACGATCTTCTGATCTGAAATACATTGCGCAGAATGCCAATTATCTTTACCTTTACAGATCTGACGTGATACGTCCATATTTATCACTTTTCATACTTGGACGCGGACTTCGGATCTCTTACCTGACTCTGAACTCGACTCTCCCATCAATTTGAATATTCCATGACAAGTTCTTCAGTACAACGCCAGTGAAACTATCCTAAGGTTTTCTCGTGATAGATAAAACTAAAGGTAGACCCAATCAGATCAATCTTCGAAGATAGGTGTTATCATAAAATAGTAAAGAATAATATGGACATACATGACTATCAAGCAACAATCGACACGTCTCCCAACGTGACATATTGCATGTCCGTACGAATTGCAGCGGATTGATAAAATGACGTTAGCGATTTTGTAGTATATTAAAAATATTTGCGGATTTATGTTATATAACAAAATATTAATGATGTTGTAATGAAATGAGAAGAGTTTTCTTGACGAAGGTTTAGTCATTATCATCACCAGAATATTATATAGACTCTTCCATTATGTCTGTCTTTGTGTCCACATTTTCGATGAATGCAATTTTTAAGTGTATTTATTTGAAATTAATGCTGATGCAGATGCTAGATGCGACAAGCCGAGGACAGGGCGCGATGGCGCTGATTGGGGGAGGTCTATGTCCAGCTGACTGAGATAGGCTGATGATGATGATGATTTGAAATTAATATAGGTATATTATAGATGTTGAATTATTATAGATATATTATAGATGTTGAATTGTACTAGTTATCATGAATGGGTTTCGTTTATTTGTTTATCTTTATTTGTGAAGAGAATGATTAATATGCAAGAAGCACGGCAGTTTCGCAAGGATAGAGGTATTTGATACTCCGTGTTATCTGCTTACCCCGTAAAAGACTAGGCGAGAATTTATGTATACATGTATTTCTTAAGACTATTACAGTTATTAAGATTATTAATATAGTTACATAAGTGATTATGTTATTAGAGATGTAACGAGGAAAAAGGGTATTGATTGACGTTTACTTATTAGAGTCCATAAAAGAGGTAGTTTTCAAGAAAAATCGAATGTAGAGTTCGTAGTAGAGTAAGTGTATTGCGCTGTACGTGGTCATATTACGATAAAATAGAAACTTTGGTTTCTATGCTGTTTATTTTACAACTTTAGTAAGAGTTGCGTTTTCTATCGGAACGAAACGATTTCTTTTTATATTTATTATCAAGATGAACAAGCTATGGAACACAATAGCAGGGTCTATGTTTCTGAACATATGTACATGCAATCTAGAACAAGAGTTCTAGATTACATGTCTTTTGAAGACAAAATGTTGCGTGGTCCATATTACTACGAATTTGCGCTTTACATCAAGCGTGCATTTTACATGAAAACAATAATAAAGTCCACGTTATGTCGACGAGAGTGCAGATCGGCTCTACAGTAGAGCACACGAGTGGGTCGTGATCAATTCATTCGATTGATTAGGAACATACAAATTTGTTACTAGTTGCCACGGTGGCTGTATCGTCTAGCAAACTATTCCTAATTGACATGCAAAAAATGTTTTTGAACTTATGAATTGAGAGCCACGGTCAAAGAAAAAGTTAAATTATATTACATTTGTTATTATTGCATCTAAACGCAAGATCCTTTACGGGGTAGGCAGAGAGCAACGGTTACGGAATATTACTATTTACACAGACCTGACGTGTTTGTTCCCTATACACTTTATTCATACACGCAAACAGGTTTCAGAGATTTATATTTTATTAAAAGCTCAATTTATTAAGAATTAATTTGTAAGTCAAACGAATTGTTTTATAACATTTGAGAAGCAAAATTTATTCGGCATTTACGTTAAAAGCACTCACACTGCTACGACTTTGTTGTTAGATGAACACATACGTCCCCGAGGAGATATAGCCTCCGGCCTATGCAGTACCTATGCGGTAACCGACTACGAAACTGGGATCTGTGCAGTACTTGTAATACCGCATATATTCCACGTTACTCAAACGATGCTTTTGGTAAATTTAATGACGCAAGTCGTTTAAGAACGCAATTATTACGAAAATTTTATATAAATATTAGGATGATAAAAACTACTGGTTAGCAACTAGTTATTTAGATGTTAAGTATTCAGTCTTCGTAGTTTTTTCCTTTTTGACTCAGTCAGTCATAGTCAAGTCAATGATGTCATATCACCTATGGCCTTCGATGTCATCCAATTTGGTGTGAATTAATGTTAATTTAAGAAACTAAAAATTTCTTCAATGACTCCTTACTTTTTATTTACTATATTATCTATCAATGAAAACTGCTTTGATTTAGCTGCTGTTCTATTCAACCTATGTTATATCGGAAATATAGTCTCACAAATCCCAAATAAAACGTGTACCTAGTTAACAAATTAATTCCAGTTAAAAATTAAGTAAACGCTGATTCACTGTGTATTTTTACTTATCAATTAATTCATGATTTTATTGTGCCACTGATAAAAATGTAACACACTGCTAGTTTTAAGGTTGCAGAATATATGAACGTGGAGCAGTTTTAACGGTATTAAATGAAAAATAAAATTTATATGTGGAACAACGACCTTGTTTGGCTCGCCAGAGATAACGCAGAGCTCGGTTGGAGGAGCGTAGTGTTTTGCGATATCACGCGACAATCTCGAGGTATTTCTTCATTTCATTTAGGATCAATCGTAGGCATAATAAGAGTGGCAGACCGATTGTTTAGAAATCAACCACCCCCCTCTCCGCCCTCTCTGCGGGTCATGGGTTCAACTCCCGGCATGCACCCATTCATAAAAAATGTTCCTGTATGGGTGAAGGAAAACCTTCGGCCGTACACGACGGAAGAATTTCCCACGTCAGAGTTTTTGATAATGCTTCCATAGGAACATGTGAAACAATTAATTTTGCCCATTCCCACTTAAATAGGGGAATGAAGTAATATTTCTATATTAAAACCACTTTAAACCTTCTTAGCACTCGGTGCTCTCTGCCTAATCCTTAAGGAACCTGGCATGACGATACAATAATACCTATTAATCTGGTAGTTGACATTTTATATGTACACTTCAGCGATTGTGACAATACATCTTTTAGCACATATGGTGTCTTTGTGTCGTAACTAGATACTTGCAAATAAACATATATAGGTACATACATACACACATGCATACACACATAGTAATAATTTGTACCAACATCAGGTATAAGATTTAAACTAACACTATAGATTGTTACAAAAAAAACTGGAATCCGAAATAAAGATTATTATTACTATTATTATAAATACAACCTATAAATACCGTTGTATTGGGTTTCACGAAGAACGTCACGTAAGGATCTTATTAGTTTACATTTATTAGGAGGTATGAGGTAGTAGGTACGTAGTTGTTACGTTTTTATGCAGATGTACACTTATTCGGTCGGTCGATCTCCCAGTCCTTGCATTGTTTCACGTAAATTACGATGAGTAGGTACATAAAAATGACAGTAGTATTGTTCAAGGCTAATTGTCCCGTATGGTTTTCGTGTGTTGCACAATATTTCTCAATGTGTGTTAGAATACTTCAATTTCTTAAAGTCTAGAACTGTTTATTTATATTCTTGACATATCCTTCAGCACACAGTGATCTTTGTGGCGTTATTAACGGACGTTTTTAAAATTACAAAAAAAAACCCAAATTAAAAGCTCTTGTGATTTTTCGTATGAAAACATTGTCAATCACTTGAACAGTGAGTAACCTCATTATTGTAAAAAAATGAATTATTCTATATTCGTAAAAATACAAGTGTCAATTATAATACTATCATGCCATAGCTAAGAATATATTTGATATGAAACGCCCTTTGAATTCTTCAAAACCTGTTTAACTTAGTTTAAAAGCACAAAAATCGACTTAATTAATTTTTATATGAAAGAAGAAGAAACACTTATACACCCTCTAAAACAATATACATTTATGAATATTAAACTGTTCTAATTATGCCATAAATTCTTACAAACACAACCAAAAATGGAAAGTTAAAAATGACCAATATATATACGTAGAAATATGTGAGCGAGCGCAAGATGTATGTATTCGTATGCTTCGTTAATGTATGCAAATGGGTAACCGTCCGCTGTTTGCCCTATTTTGCACCCAGCGGTCAGAGTCAGTCATTCCATTTGAGTCACTGTGATACTAACTTCACAAAGTGCTTATATCATTTATATTTTTTAATAGGTGGGTTAATTTAACATTGAATTTTTAATTAGGTTAACGCGTTTTATTAATGTAATTGGATAATTTGTGAATTGCCCAGTCACATAAATGTAAAAACTAATCTGTCTATTATGTCTGTTAGTCTCTAAAACGGCTGAACCTAATTTAATGACTACCAGTGACATTCACTACCATTGGTGAAACGGTACACTAAAAATTACCATACTCGTAATACTTTTCGAATATTTCTGGCAAGTGAATTCTTTTTCTCATAAGGGATTCTTCGAATATGCTACCTAATTTAAAGTGTGTTTGTATGTCAGAACTATTTTATAACCGCCGTTGTTTTCAAAGGGACTTCCCGTAATATAATAGTGGATTTTTTAAATAATACATATACTGCAATTATTTTATTTTTATATTATTATAAAAATAGACCTTACTAACCACTGGACATTATGGTATCAACTACACAGAGTATTGAAACTGATACGAGATAAGTTTATTGAAGAAAGCTTTCATTATGCGACGTATAGATAGCAACATGTTCGATAAGAATTGCATTCAGCGTTGGCAGCGTTATCTCAACTTAATTCAGGCAAATTATTTCGTATGTTGAATTCTTGATTCATGATAGAAAATACCTTTTCATTGTCAATAGAACTGACCGGTTTGTTTGTAATTGAAATATATTGATATTACAGATTTGCATTAATGTGGTAGTTACCAAGGGTTTTTTTAGTGACGACAGTAAGAAACACGCAGTCCGCAACCATAACTAGCCGCTGTCGTGTACCAGCCTCGAACAGATTTACACGAGAGGGACTGTAGTACTTTAAAGAAGAATGTCTTACTAGTGTCTGTCTGGTTCTATGCCCTTTATTTAGATAGTTATAAGTGGTATACTTCTTCTATTTTTTTCTTTTAAAACATTCTGTAAATTGTCTGTTTTAAAAATATGGTTGATGTCACTTAGTATTTTGATTTTAATCTTTTCACTCGAATTCAGTAAAATGTGCAATTTTATACTTATTACATTTTTGTGGAGTTTTTGCTTCATGATATTCAATTGATTTAAATAGATTACAGGAGTTTTTATAACGTTACAACTAAAATAGCAGATGAGAATGATATTCGCGGTCACTGAACAAGACAGTGCATTAACCTTGAATGGGTTTTTATTAAAGCACTCTCGCACACATGGAATCACTTTTTAAGATCTTTATGGTATAAATGACATCTGAATCCAATATAAGATCAGCTGTAGGTGAGCTGTTCTAGAATTAAAGGCAAGGTTAGAACAATGGTGCTGTAGTTTAGCTTTAAAAGTGAATATGACAATACAAGTGATCTTTTTGGCTGAAAAATATACTTTCTACAGTTATTTTGGACAACAGGATTTCGTTAAGAACACTAAATATTTTTTGTACTCTGTATTTGTAAGATTTCTTTGGAAACATCTTGTTATTTCTATCTCGATTTAGATGATTAAATATAACGTAGAATATGTGGAAAACGTGGTTTAAGAAACTTTCAGCGCCATCTCTTATCCTGTCCTTGAAACTATTGTATCTTCGTTGACAATGCATTTTGACAGCTTTTGTCCAAAATTTTTTGCTTTTGGCAATAACAGCTTTTGAAAGACATTGTTAGTGTCATTTAATATTTTAGCGCCATCTGTTATTTAGTAATGAATTAATTATAGTGATAAAAATATTTTTCTATATTTATTTTAAACTGTATCTATAATATTTGTTTTACTATTTTTAATAATGACAATTACCTTGAGAAACTTGTTAATATCAGATATCAGTGTTAACATTGATTTTATTGTAGGAGAAAAAGTCATACAGAAATCGGTTGCCATTTTGAATTGTCTACTAAACAGCGGGAAATCGGAAAACCGGGAGTATTAATTTTAACATGAGGATGTTGATAAAATTTAAGGGGTTGAAAAATTAAGCGTGGAACGTATAATAGATATCCCAAAAAAACTAGATTTAGAGGCCAAATTAACATACGCTGACATATATGAAAGAAGTACTCGTATGGAAAAATATTTATGATTATATAAATAAAAAATGCCGGTTGGCAAACGTAACACGATGCAGAACATTTTGAAAAGATAAAATTTAACATCACACAATAATCTTTATTTTTAGGTTTATTTTGTCTTTAATTTATTTCCGTGCAAGTTCACCCACGTGCAACAGTTACAAATTTTTATTTAGTGGCGTGTAACAGTTACAAATTTTTATTTAGTGGCGTATAACAGTTACAACTTTTTATTTAGTTGCAATACTCGACATGTTTGCGTACGTCATAGTCCACAAATGTTTTAAGATGTTTTTATAATTTCAAATGCATATGCACACATAGTAATTTCAAATACATAACGTAAATTACATTTGTTATTTTTATTTAAAAAAATGTCAAGCTATTTTTATTAGTTCATATTATATACTCTAATCTGTTTTTATTTATATTTCTTTAACATCTTCTTTACTTGTTAAGTAATAAACTGTAATTGTTCTACTAATAATAAACGTAAATAGTTTGTATAACTGATAATTATACAGGTTGTTCTCTAATATGGATAAAAGCCAATGTACAACTATATAAATAAAATAATAGCGGTTTGCCGTTGTGCGCGCATCACGCAAAAACTACTGGATACATTTCGATTAAATACTTTATATTTAATAATTTTTGTTTTCTTTTTTGTAAAGAAAATATATTGTTAATGACGTAAGCAACGTAGGCGAAGCTGCGGGTCTGAGTTAGCCAATAATATAAATATTTTTTAACCTATCTTTTTGTAGTTAAGTAGTAGCTACATATTTAATTAACTTATTAACGAACATAATAAGTGACTACTACATATTTAATTAACCTATTAACGATCATAATAAGTGACTTTTACTTTGTTTGTTTGTTTACATAAACACATTTTAGATCATACTGTATGAGAAGCACATAAATCATCAAGTCTAACATACGTTCGTCATAAAGCGGAGTTCAAATATTTTTTTTGAAGACCAAAAGTAAACTTTTGTCAGTGACACAGACTGATTTGCGACGAAGCGACAAAAGGGGTCAACTTTAAATCTCAAGAGTTCCGTCACTATTTTCTTTTATTTTTAGCTTTCATCATTTACAACCGATTATACCATCAATGAATTGAGTTAGATTTAAAAATAACATTATATTATCTTGCTTGTGTTGAGGCGAAATTTTATGATATGCAAGCTATAGTATTAAGCGTTTGAATAGGGTTGCCAGTAACTGAGTTAAAATTGCCCGACTGGATGATTTTTTTTATTTAGGGCAATATTACTAGAGATAACTGGCTGATGAGGGGGGTTAGAAGTTTGCAAAACTGGCGTGCATGTATGAAGAGAATGATGACGTCAGATCTTTATGGTTAGAGATTTTTGGCACTCGGTGCATTTTACCTATTCCGGGACATGGTATAAATATATTATTTTATTACTAATATTTATTGAAATATTTTAATTGATATTAATATTAATATTTAATTTTCTAGACAACACCATACACAAAACACACTTACTATTCGCTTCCTATCAATAAATTCCTGCAAAATCAAAAAATTGCGTAACAAATACTAAGCAGCTTCAAAGGTAAACAAGTCTGTCTTAAGATAGACGTTGGCAAGACTAAGTATAATTCCTTTGAAAACTTACTAATGTAACATCAGGAATGACAGAGGTGAAGTAAAGTACAGCCCTACGTTTCTCCATTTGTGTTTTCATTTCACCATGGTATAGGTAGCCTAAGGCCATATACTGGCACGTATTCTCACTCCGAGTCACTACTAGAACTTTCCACTAGGAAATCTAAGTTAGACAAATTCAATAGAATGAAACTTAATTATGTCTATGAATATTGCGGGTTAGGAATGTTCTTCATTACCTCGTTGAGAACGTCACAAATATTAAAAATAATTGACCAAAAGTCACCATAAACAATTTTAAACTTTTATTACAAACAAGATTGTAATATTATGTAATTATTATATAAATACACTTGGATTTATAATTACAAAAATATGTATATACTGTTCATACATCATATAAAAAGTGGTAGCAATTGTGATAAACTGGTAATTTTAACGTTTGTTTAAACATATATAAATTTTACTTAATTTAACAAAAAATGGTTAACCTATTGCTTTTATTCGTCTAAGGATACTGGCAAAATATTTAATGGTGATAAAGTTATGGTATAGACATTTTAATGCATGGCACTATAAAATTGTTATACAGGACTACGCCGCTCGCCATTCGAAAAAAAGTAGCTGTCATAACTGTCAAAATATGTAATTTTAACCGAACAATACAATCAAACCAAGCTGAGAGCAGTGTTTAACATAGGTACTGTTCTTCGCGTGCTCTCATCCATCTGTGAATAATTCTTAGGTGTTTGTTTATTCATTGGCGTGTTCTAATGAAACTTCAGAAAATCTTTAGTCACCACTTCATTTATATTGTGCAATTTAGTGGTTACGCAAAATAAAAATATTACAAGATTGAAATGCCATTAAAGTTAAGTAAATATCTTGATTTTTTGTTTTAATAATAAAACATACTAAAATCTTTAACCACCCTCATTCACCCATATTATGTAATACAGTTGTTATGTGAACTAAAAATATTTAAAGACCCATTAAAATTAAAAATATCACAAGTACATGTTTCTGTAAAAAAAATATTATGTTTAATCAGAGCATTTTATTTAAATAATGGCAAATTCCCATTATTTCTATTCCGAATATTTAATGAGGAGAACATAGAACTTCGCCAAAGTTAATAGAACCAGGCAAAGAGAAATCATTTATTCTATAAATAGAATCTTTACAGGAAGTGTTCATGTAACAATAGCTTTTTTGTACGGGTAATGACCCGATGCAGCCAATATATTATACAGATTTATGAGAAAATATAATAAAAAGTTTGGCTCTTACCTATAGTCAATTTAGACGTGTTATCTAGATTTTAATGCATAAAGACACTAAATGCTGTAAAAGTATAGAAAATTTTTTAATTGTTTTTTTATTGAGTGAGTATACCAAATTTTTTTAACGTAATCGAGGTGTTTCCATAGACAATCAAACGGAAGTGGAAAGATATGCAATCTTTTCGAAGAAGACTTATGAACTCAGTCTCGAGCAGCCTGATGGGTGTCTTACACTCCGTGACACAGTTAAACAGCACGTTGGGAACGTGCAAACGAAACTCGCTCATATGTGAAAGCGATATAGCAAAAAATGGCACACACAATTTTCAGACAGAGCTACCACCATGTTGGCGTGTGTACATCGCAATCCAATTAATGACATCGGAACATGCGCCCGCTATTTTAAATAAAAGCGTCCGTGATATTTACCATACATTTCCATTAAAAATTAAGCGAACAAACCGAACGGAAAGATAAATTGTTGTACTTACGTGTGTTCAATTAATCAGCAGGCCATTTACAGCACAGATGGACAACTAAACTTAACCTCTAAACGTTTTCAAAACACGTGTTAAAAACTCACAATATACAGCTGTTATATTAAATGTTAAGTAAGACGATTCATAAAACGTACGATATACCGGCCGGCGTACGAGCGGGAGTCGCGCAACCTGCGCATTGGTGCCCACTCATTGGCCGAATGAGCGACGACCGACGCTCGGCCGACCGAACTCGCTACAGTGAAAACGTCATTTCAATCGCACCACGCGCGTACGCCGATACGCTGGCCGGATTAATTTTTTTATGCTATACATTACTGTTTTCCTTAACAGTTCCAATAATGCTTCCTTAGCGACCAGTCAATGGTAATTGTTGTTGAAATTCTGTTGAGGTCCAGTTATAAGTCGACGCGCCCGGCGATAGAATGCACCCACATGTCGCATTTGTATGCGTTTAGAGATAAGCTTAGAGTGACGGATTTAAATAAGTGCAGCGTGGAAGGATTATAAATAAATTGATGCGACTAAGTTTTAAATTATAAGCTCCGTGCGTATATGACGTTTTCTAACTCTATCTCAGTAGGGGAGAGTTCGCTTAAATTAGGTAGGTAGGTAACTTAGGTAAAACCCCAGTGGGGTGCGGTTGGATCGATATGCAGTTTTTGTATTTTATATACGTGTTAGCAAAGCTATTTTATACTGGATTATATTTTAGATGTGTAGATATACAATTGTAGAGATTGCGATATCACCTAGAGTTGTTATCAGTTTGTTAAATCCATAAAATAAAAATGTAAATATCCGAAAATTTACATAGCGTTATATGTTATTATTGAACTAACTCTACATATGTTACTCTACATATGTTATTATTGAACTAACTTTATAGTATCATAATTACTGCTGAAATTATTATTTATGAGGACATTTTTGGTGACCAGAAGAAATAGAGACTCAGAAAAGATCTCTCCTTTGGTTTTACATCAACATGATTTAACTTCTTCGATCTTTTATTTTTATGAGACTTTATTATTCGCTTATTTGTACATAACCTGTTTCATTATTATTATTACATCATCACGCCACGTCCTTTATGGTGTAGACGGCGAACACCGAGTACGAAATATTAGCATCATTACGGAGTTGACTAATGCCCATTATTATTATTATGAACCGTTTTATAACAAACAGTTGCGCGACTCTACAAAAACGAAGATGCAGGTAACAGAAGTTCTCGAATACACTGCTCTGTCCACAATTTTTATTGTACTGACATATTTTGTATAGAGACAGAGATATCATTGTTACAGTGGGTTCTCACTAATGCAATAATTCTCGGAAACAGCTCGATTCTCAAGCGGCCAGTCGTTTGGATTTTCATCGGGAAATAAATCATAAATCTTTCATGCTTCAACTGTTCCTTTTAATGCATTTTATTTATATAGATTTTGTTGCGAATTTGCAATACGTGAATTTAACGTTTATCTTTGCTGATTCTACTTGTTACTGAATGTTCTAGAACATCAGTTTACTGCATTAAATTTGTACTGTGTCAAAGTTCTCATAATAAACCTCTGCACTGTATTTTAACATTTAAATGCAGTATATAGAAACGATTGTTTTTGTAAATACGTTTGTATTTAACAGTTGTATTAAAATGTAAAATATATGTTTTTAATTTATGTGTTTAACGTCAAATCACACCTGTAAACAACGAAGAACTAGGCAGAAGGGGTGTAATACGCTCCCACGCTTCACCAGGTACGCTATGTCCCGCCATGGAATAGGGGGTTAGCCTATTATTTATCATACACCGGACATAAACACAGACTCCGAGCCCCTACTAGGAATTTCAAGTTACGGAAAACCAAAATAGTAGGTACTCGACCCGGGGACCGAATCCAAGAACTCTCCATTAGGAGTCGCGTTTGCACCGCTCGAGCAACCAGGTAGTCAAGATATGGAAATATATTTATTTATTCCTTATTATATGCTGTTAAATAACTACGATTTAAATATTTAAAATCATTATTATTTAATTCATTTATTTATCGCATCGCCAATATAAAAAAAACAGTCTAATGTTTTAAGTGTAGGTAGTGTCCAATCAACCTCATTAATACATATGTGATAAAAACAACTAAAAAAATAAATGTTTCGCTATATGTTTATTTCAAATAAGGCTATCGTATGTTGTTTATCGTTATGACATAATACATCTATAAATATTTATGAAGGTGCTTACACACTAGAGTACAATATTAGTACATAAATCTTAGCAAACAGCAATTAGTTTATATTCTAATCGCATATGGAATTGGTGATAAGCAACTGTCAGAATATTGTTAATATAAACCAATAATAAGATTATAACTATATTATATAAATATTATATGGAGCTGATGATGATGACGATCCCTCCTGGCCGCTTTCTACCACGGCGACATAAGTTTTGCTCAACGGTTGTTTTTGTTCATCGAACACATTGTTCGTGTGTTCTTACGTGACTTATATATCGTATTTTTGCTTTAAACTTGCGTTTGCAATAATTTTACGTTAGGGTGTTATTTCCATAATGGTATTTAATATGTAGTAATATATAGTATTATATAGAATTATATATATGTATGTATATTAATAAAGCTTTAATGCGTTTCACTCTGAGACCCGTGTCCAGTGAAATGATAAAAGGTTTGATTGGGATGATGGTGATGGTATATAAATGATGTCTATATTACAAAGAACGAACTTGAAAGCTTCTATATATGTGTAATTTATGTTACGATATAACTGATAAAGTCAAGTTTCAAAACAATTATCATAATATTGTATGTATGTAGTCTGCCGACTAGCGACTGTCTGGTTAACACAACACAAGCTCTCTTGACTCGTACTTTGGGGTCAGATGGCCGTGTGTGGAGATGTCCCAAGATATTACTATTACTATTCTAGTAAATAATTCGTTGTAAGTCAAATAGACGTTTTTACCTTCGAACGTAAAGAAGTCACGCCGATAATCTACTGTGGATGAAGTCTTTAGGCGGTAAGTTTAATATTTAGTTGTTACTTTACTGTGTTTGGCTTTACACGGAACCGTATGGGATTCTGTTACACGTGGTGCCTTTAATATTAACTACAAATATTTGTTAGGTTGTTTTGATTTAACTGAGATTTGGATACTTTATTTTACTTCAACTCGTAAGTAACACTTTATTGAGTACATCAATTACTTTTTTCAATAAAAATGTGATGTTGAACATACATATAATTATGTACGGTCATAATAGATACAGCTCTATCATTCGTTTACTAACTATAAGTCGACATGCACCCTACAGGCCTACACTATGTTTCGACCGCTCAGTAGATATGAGCTCGGAATGCTCTACCGAATTCGGTCAAGGGTGCTCTCATGCTTAGTTTTGTACCAACGGCAGTTAGCTGAATGAGCCCTCCAACTATCTGTGATATGTATTATCTGAGAGAATTGTTGAAGTAAGAAAATATGTGCTTTTTAAGATAAAAAATCATTTGTATTAACGGTGAAGGAAAACGTGAAGAAATGCACAAATCTAAAGTTTTCCACAATATTTTCTAAAGCGTGTGAAGTTTGCCAACTCGCACATGGCCAACATAGCTGATTATGGCCTTAAATGGCTGATTATGGATTAAACGATTATGACTTTGGCCCTTTCTTCGTAAAAGAATGGCAGATGAAATACCTACAAAACAGCATATAATGTGAATATTGATAGATACAGTTGATGAGGGATGCCAAGACTTGCTTATATTGACCAAATAGGTCAGATGCTGGCTGGTGGGGGAGTCAGACATTTCCAAACGAGCGAGTATGAAGGGAGTGATGAAAGCAGAAGTAGTTCAGGTTTGTAAGGATACAGATATTCGGCGCTCGGTGCCCTCTGCCTACTCTGTAAGGAACCTGGCATTTATTTGTTCTTTATTGTTGATACAAAAGGCGGACTTAATGCCTAGTGGTATTCTCTTCGAGCATCACGACTTAAAAGTACCTAGTATTATTAAACTGTCCACTGTATTTTAAAGTTTGTTTAGTAAAATGATCAATACATTGTAAGCAGCGAACCTAATCAGTATTCCATGGAACTCTATAAAAACACAACAGTGATTCATGCGCTATCTGACGAGAACGTATCTTATCGACACTGTTCATATAGAATAATAAGAGAATTTCAAAAATATCCAGTGGTTGCCAATATGTATGTATGGCGGTGTATGACAACAGGCCCACCACCTATTCCAGGGTGGTGTTTACAACGTAACTGGTGAATTGTGGTAATGAAAGGCTCGCCTCTGCCTACCCTTTTTGGGAACATAGGCGTGAGGTTACGTTGTAGTATAATACTGATTGATTTACATAAATACTGTTGTTAGTCGACTGCCTAGTCGGTCGAGTGGTTGCAAGCGCGGCTGCCGATCGGAGGTCCTAGGTTCAAATCCCGGATCGGATGCTATTGGATATCTCTGCTATAAAATTTCTTGCACTGACTCGGAGTCTGGAAGTGTGCCCGGTGTATGGCAATAGGCTCACCACCTATTCCATGGGACGTAAACGTAACTGGTGGAACGTGGGAGCATACTACACTCCTCTGCCTACCCCTTCGGGGATTACAGGCGTCATGTTGCGTTTTGTTACTGTCGTTAAATCCATATTTTTATTATTAGACAGTTGTACAAATGTCCGAAATCATACACTGTAGCTCCATGCTAATCAGCTGTCGGACACGCGAGACCTTCAGTAAGCCGATAACGTGTTATTGGATTTATTTTAATTTTGTTTTTCAACTACTGTTTGTCCACACGGACTACAGCTGAACTCATGCCGATCCAAGGATAAACTAGTAATTTTTGCTTTTTATCTAAATCAGGACCTGACTCTTCAAATAAGAATCAGTAGGTTCTTCCTACACACGCGTGCTCCAAGGATGTATCTGCGTTTACCACCAGGCGAGATCGCGGCCAAACGCCGACCTATCATATAATAAAAAATCTGTTATTTATTCTGTCAGTCTTTATACACATTACTATATACGTATGTACCGGCTTAACTCAAGAACATTTTTTGTGATGACCAGACTAATTTCCGACCTGTAACATACGAGGTCCTTCATCATGAGCTCCCGCCGATTGCAGCCAATTCGCGGTGGAGACTATGAGCGTGTATTTATATACCCACCAGCCATTTACCTAATACTAAAAATTTATCAAAAACAAAAAAACTCCTACAGGAAACAGTATGTTTGAATATCAGGAAGAACAAATTAGTGAAAACAAAGGGAGTAAATAATTCGTGTAGTTTTTTCTTTAATATGGGTCACCAACTGCATTTATATGTCAATGCTCACTACATACATGTATAATAAAAATAAAACATAACAAGAATAAAAAAGTTATAAATAAATTTGTACCAGTTGCAAATAAGAAAAATAATAATAATATTGGTGGGTAAGAAGCTGGCTCAGCTTATGACATGGCATATCGGAAGCGTACGCCAAGTGGTTTTTCAGCCACATCTTTCCCCCTGTGATGTTTAGTTGTGATGTACGCAGATATTATAATTGCTTAATATTTTATAATGTACTTTAAATACTACAAAGTTGCCACTCGAGTGATGTAAACAACGTGTAGCGTAGATTTCTCACTTGTATAAATGTATTAGCTAATCGCATCAGTACAGATTGCTATATAAATATGTACAGGGGTTTCAGTTGCGACTAAACATGTAAACGGGTTCTTTTCTATTTAGTATCATAGTAACTATATAGTTCTATCATATTAGATAAAAATAAATATTGTTTTTGCTATTCTGTGAAGATGAAAAAAAAGTCCAAATATTTTTTGAGAAAAAGTTTATTATTTATAAAAAATTTAAAAACTTTATCACATGACAGGAGCGTACATTTGCTTATAAAGATTAAATATTTTTGGCAAAGAAATATTATGAGTAAAATATTTGTGCGGAAGACGTATGAAAAAGTTTTATTAAAAATATCAATTTCTCAGAGTCTTTTGAAATACATAAAGAGGAATTTAAGTTCGGTTCTTTTGACAGAACCAACGGGAAAATTTTACAAAAATCTACCTAGGCTTTAAATAATTCACATTTTGTACTTGTTCTGTGCTCAAAATGAATTTTGCTTTAAAAAAATCACACTCTTTTGAATATAAAAAAATAATCATCACCATTAATATGCGTACAAAATAAAATTATGCGAGCATTTTATCAGTTTCTATGAGTATAAAAAAATATATTTTAAATACAACAATAATTGGGAGAACAACCTGTATATCAGCAGCGTAATAGTTTCAATTGTAAAAAGCTAGTACAAAAGTAATATTATCGTTTGTGGAATTGTACATGTACATTGTTATTACAATAAATTAGAAAACATATAATATATAGGTAAACACTGTACTACCTTCGGATTCATCATTATCAAGCTGTCCATAGTTGGCCTATGTTAAGCAGTGGACAGCTATAGGCTGATGATGATGATGATGATGATAAAGCTGTCCATGCCCACTGCTGGACTCACCCGCCGCCGACACCAAACCCGCTCGCCCAGTGTGGGGATTATGGGCTAAAACCTGAGAGAGGCCTACGTCCAGCGATGGATGGAGACTTTTATGTAATCGCATTTAAAACGTACCTACTGGTCGATTGACCAATGATGTATATTGTGATTGTCAAAACGAATTATTACGCATCTTATAATAACTATAGGACACAGTAAAGTAACGGTGCCGTTAGTTTACTACCGCGGCAATAGACGTACATTGACCGAATAAGACCAGGTAGCGTTCAACCCTACTTATCGAATTGACGTAAATACTTGAATTCGACTAATTTAAACGCTAGGTACATACCTACATATGCCTTCGAATCGGCAGTCAATATACATAGCAACGATCACAAATGGGTATAAAACACACTACGTTCTTCTGAAGAACACGAAATCTTACTTTGCATCAGAACGCTTAATATATTGTCAGCGAAGCTCTATGAATACTGCAATTGCTTATAAAACATGTCTAAAGTAAATTAATTAATCCACCAAAATGATATAAAACTTCACGCGTATAACAAAACAAAAACCAGTCTGATTTTGGTGACACGATATTTTTACATTTCATCTTGTTTCCTATTGAGAGGTACCTGTCCTATTCGAACTTTCAAGGCGATATTCAAGACAGGATACTTGGTCTTAGTAGACGTATTTTGTTTTCACATCTTGTCTTTGATTACTTTTATAAATACATAGTACTTAAATTTGGTCACAATTCGCGGCGCCATAATATGAATAACACACTAAATTTAATAATATTTAACAGTGTGTATACATTATCCGATCCGATATCAGCATGCGTTATAGACTTAATTTGCATTTATGTTGATAGCTTTGGGTCGGTTCATACGCACACCGCTGCAGAAGAAAATATATTCTTGTATGGAATATACATATATACAAATGCAATATGTATGTCTGTGTATCCAAGACACAACAACAGCAACATCCAGCTATTGTTTTACTTATTATTTTATTTTAAACAAGCGTTATTTATTATATGATATTTATTCAGGCTTCGAACGTACTGGTTGCATTGAATCACGAATAGACCTTTAATAAAAAAACTAGGCGTACTCTCTTTCGTTCTTCTTCTGAGACAGCATCTCCGCTTCCTCGATGGTGTCGGGCAATGGCACATTGATGGTCTCCGGCAACGTGAACACGAGGACGCTGGCCACTAAGGCGAGACTTCCGAAAAATATCGCTGGCAGGTTGTCGTAGTACAAAGCCTGGAGAAAGAAAGTGTTTTATAACCTGATTGGAAAACCTAATTATAATTAATTTGGCTTATTGTTTGGTCCCTAAGGGACTCTATGTTCCAAAAAAATTCTTTTCTAATATCCGCACCGAGTATACTTGTAAAATGATATTCATTAGCTTAGCCTTATCATATAAGTGACTGTCTTTTGCACAAAAACTTCTGAAACCACAAGATGTTCACCCAACATTCATATAGGATTACCGCGCTCGATACATTTAAATATTTTGGAAGTACTTCATAAATCACCATAATATGATTAAATTATGTACGGCTTTAAGGTAGATTGTATTTTTTTGACGTAGCTCGGGATAGTTTTGGACCTAAGTGAAGTCCATCTTCATGAGCTCTCGTCGACCGCGGCGGAGTTTCCGGCTCATTGAACGAAGCCGGTACATCATTTAATCACGTGTATAGATACTAAGGAAACATTTAATAGTAGAATCAGCACAATATGGATATAGCAAGATGTTCCGAAACGTTTCATAGTAGAATCAGCATAATATGGATATAGCAATATAGGTATTTCGTTCTAGGAACTATTTGTTATAAAATGTTAAAAAAGTTTACAACTGCCAACAGCCGTTTAGTCAATATTGTAACATGCCGATAGAAGCTGCGAGCAGTGATAGAGCCAATTTATTGAATCACTGATTATAATAATATTTATTACTGGTAACTATAATTATTATATCATCATATCAGTTTTCTTACAAGGTAGGCAGAAGGCATCGATTGCCTAATACCTCTTCTCCTGACCTGACCTGCTTCTTTTAATATCAATAAAGATGTTCTTCTTATATGGTTATATAATAGTTATTATTTGCGTCTATCTATCTGTCTATCTATTGTTTGAATTTATTATTCGCTCTTACACGAGAAAATATAATTAGAATAGAATAACGAAATATTATATTTCTATAAGAGCACTTCGGAAGATGTAGGCAGATTGAAAAGCTACTTACAAGGGAACCGTACTTATAAAGTGCTCAACGATAAATCAAGAGTAGGATAATTTAAATATTTATATTACGTTATAATAAACATTGCAAAACTTAGCATTGCGCTATATTTCGCTATAGTCAAAGCAAGTCGTAGTTGCCGCAAAACAGCAGTACAGTGCTGCTGCGTTGTGTTTTATCTAATTTGTGTATTTTGTTTATACGAGAGTTTGTAGTTTGTCCTATTTCTCTCTTTAGTCCTTAAGGGAGTGAGGGAACATCTAATGATTAATGACTTGAAGTGATACTTTAGACCTAATTAGGCTCAGAGGGGGCCGCCTGTTCGCTACTACAATATGTATATTTTATAAAAATCTACCTAGTAACTTACATTTTGCACTTTTTGCGTGCTCTAGAAGAATGTTTTAGTCTATTACTTACCAGCAATGGAGTCAGAGGCGCCAGCGTGGAGCCAACTCGTCCTAGCGAAGAACACACAGCAAGCAGTGACTGTCGCACGTTGGTGGGGAAGACTTCCGACACGTAGATGTAGACGGAGCTGTAGGCCACCGTGATGGAGAATTTTCCAGACAGGTAGAGAATCAGCGACCACCATTTTTGATCTGTGAACAAAATCAATGAAATTTTGGATGTGTCCAATGTGAATCTGGAATTGTTAATATTATTACATGTTCACGTTATAGGATAGGCTGAGAGTACATTAAGTATCGTAAGCACGTATGACAGTTCTAGAAAAAATATCTGCAATAACTATGATAATATTCTAATTGGAGCTTCAATCAAATAAAATACTTATGGAGGTCAAATTTACTTAACTATTCACAGTCAATAGAAACGATTAGTTTTGCACGGTTTCTTTAATTTCCTCTTAGAACCTTTGAAATATAGAAAGGGAGAAATTAATAATAACGAGTAAGATACCAAAATAGAAAATATATTTTGTAATGAAAAAAAATTACTGAAGCAAATAGAAAGTTTTTATGTACCTTTTCAAGGATGTATTCATAACTTGCAAAAAGCAATCTCATAATTGAAATCTGAAATTGATTCTGATTTTAGACATACATTTTTAATGGCCGATCCATTTACGATCCATTCCGATACCGAATTTAACATAAATGTTATCAGAAACTTGGACATCGATACAGATGTACCTATGATTAATATTATGAAATTATGAACACTTATAAAGAGGTGCGCGCCATGGATTTGAACCCAGGACCTCCGGAATGAGAGGCTGAATTCTTAACCACTAGGCTAC
>DWME01002041.1:0-22275 GCA_018244795.1 Parelbella ahira ahira | reverse complement strand
CCTACGTGCTATAAATATGTATATTTATTCATATGTTTAAATAATCAAATTGTGATTGGGATAAAAGTAGCAAGTACTTACATGAAATATTGTTTTATCTTGCTTTATATTTTGTGCAAGAAACGACTGCAAAAAATACTATATTTGGCTTTTTTCGTTTCATTCGCTCATTACGTATCAATAAAACAACCGATTGTAATGAATGTTCAGATAATTTATGAATCAGGGTCGAGCAAATCTCTCATTTGTCACACTCATTCGCAAGCTTCGGATAACCGCTAAACCTAAGTGCGCTTATGAATATCTGTTGGAAATTTTGGACGTGCAGAGAATAACTTGCGGTGTAGAGGAAGTCTAACGAAGTAGGTATTTTATTATTAAATTTAAACGAAGTATTTTAATATTTAACTATTTTATTTAATACAAATGTGAAATGAGTATTTAGAATGTCACTAATTTATTTTTGGGGCGTATAGATATGTACCTATATTTTTACTTTGTTAGTAAGTAACTGTCCTTGTTGATAAAAACAGGCGCGTTAGCCAAACTAAAAGCCGTGCTCATAATGTATCAATGAAATAAAATATTAATGTTGTGATTTTGGATATTGACTCTGTCTTACTTATCAATCCCGTCAGCGGGTTTGCCGGAGCCGAGGAAGCCGCAGTAGCAGCCATAGCCTTTGTACGATATGGGGTCGCAGCCGGTGGCGCAGGTGAGCATGTTGTACAGATGTACCACGCCACGTTTGCCGCGGTTGTCCTTGTTCATGTATTGTTCTGGTCTGATTTCCCTGCAAAGTTATTTGCTCAATTATTATTAATCGCTCGGAGCTCTGACACCGTCGCAAGTCTTTAACGTTCAGTGACACGGCACGGTCCGCGTTTGGATGCGGTCGATGGTAAATTCTCACAATCGTTACCGCGTCAAGGATCACGGTAAAGCGATCGGTTTCGTCGTTGTCGTGAGATAAGTTGCGTATATAATATTGCTGTTATTATTATAACACCCTCGCAGGTTTTAACTGCGCTTTTGTAATGTCCAATAGGCCGATTTACCACTTACGCATATATGTAATATTTCTTGATTCTTAATGTTGCTCATACCTGGGTATTAATTCTACATTTATATGGACTGTTCTACAATTAACCTAAATACCTTTTTGCTTATAATTATAATAATGTTATTTCCGCATATGGCATTGCAAGTTTAACGGTACATAAAAATAATCTAAAACATACCTCACACCTTTCCTATAGTCCGCTTCTGGTATGGAGTACCTGAATGGGTCTCTAGCCACTCCGACCAACAGCTGCTCTTTAATTTTGCCATCTTGGTGCAGTTTCCGATTATTACTATATTTAATATCATTTCCTTTGATACTTGCGATACTCACGTTAAATTTGTTATTTCTATAATTGCTATTGCTTTGTCTGACTACTGGTATGCTATATGGCTTGTATACAGTCTGTAACTGCGCGTAAGAAGTACTGTTGTATATTTTCTCGAAGGTCAGAGGGGTTCTTCTTGACCAATCTGAAATAAAAATAAAACCGATTTTGTCCTCATCGTTCAATGTTTTATATTGAGATTCCCCGTTTTAATACAACACTCAAAATTGTATAAAAAAATCCAATTTATAAAAATATTTGCAATATAAAAAAACCTAAAATGACAGCAATTACTACGATACTGTTACTGAATCATTGAAAAATCTCCATTTTTCACGCACTGGATATTCTGTACAATGGCGGCTAATAGAATGGACAGACGGATTTGTGGCGCGGGCTACTGTATCAATGGTGAGGATATGGAGGCAGCCAACTATGAAATGGATGGAAACGATACTACTGCTTTGTAATTATATTCTGCTGTAGTTTTGTTTAAGCCACGACAGTACAGTTACTTCTATTTTAAAAGTGTAGAGCGTAGGCGGTTAAATGAATTTTTAATAAATGAAGCGTTACATGTTTCGAATTGCGCATTACAACTTCAGATATGGTCTAGAAAGATCTATCCGTGTTGAAAGACTTAGAGAATTTTTCTTTTCTATTTCTGTTATGTCACCTACAGATAAACATTTGTCTATCTACAGTCCTCGTCCTGTAACCAGGACCTACTCGAGATTAGTTGTAAATGTTGGCTATGCCGCAGCGGCTACTTAGAATAACTGCTTGCTCTTTTAGTACTCTCTTTAGAGAGAACATACTAAATATCTCCTGTATCATGGGAGTGTACTACACTTCTCAGCATGCCACAGGTGTGATTTTATGCTTTTTATGGAAACTTGTACCAACTGCTGCTATATGTATATAGTTTTTTTTTAATACTGAATTCTGATTGAAAGGCAGACTGTTTTAAAAAGTCCATAAATTGTTACATCGTCAAATCGAAAGTCAGGGGCTCAGCGGACGTCAATTAGAGTATGGTGAAGTGGAGTTGTATAAAGTGGCTTGATTTTGTTTGTGCGCAGTTACGAATTTTTCATTTCGTTTGTGAAAACTATGTTGCGGATTTTGTTAACGTTTTTTGTGTCAATTTGTATGTCGGTGATTTATAAGTGACTTAAATGTTTTAGATAAATGAGAGAATATATTGTTTTATTTTGTTCTATGTTAATATGTACAATAATATAAACTGTAATGATAATGAAATTTTTCGTTCTTTAAAACAATATGGATCTGCCATGCTGGCCAAGTGCAGGTTGGCAGACGATTTACTTTTATACACCATTCTAATATGAATGTGGATACATATATATTCATATTAGAATGAAGAACTTTCTCAATATGACTTGTTCTGTTGCATCGCGTTACATACATAGCACTGGATAAAAATAATACCACTGGATAGTGAATGAATATTAGTAAATACATATTATTTATCAATGAGCAGTGGATTCACAAATAATTTTCTGTACGACTAACAAAATTACTTATTAATTTGGACTTTATCTTGTCGATGTCGTAATTTGATTTAATATTTGAAAAAATATTGTATAAAACAATAGATTTAATGTACCGATTGACGACTTAAGTTATGTCTTAAATATCCAAATCACTTTCGAGAATAGTTGTTTCCTAAGGATGTTTTGATGCAATGTTGTTTCCCAACTGTTCAATAGTCAAGTTAAGACCATAGAGTTCGAAGGTTAGAAGTGACATCTGCAATCATTATAATGTATTGCTCGCGATTTAGAAATAATTTCGATATCATTCGACAAATATGTTTTTGGATTTATTTCATTCATAAGTGATATTGTTTGTTATTACCTTTTAGAGAATAAAAATTGTTCTATACCATTTGTATGGAATATGGACACTAAGATGTAAAAAATATAATGAATAAATACATTCATATTGTATTATAAAAACATATTATTTGTGTAAATCCATATTATTTGTTTTCCATTTCAAATATTTGGGTCACTTAACTGGTCAATATCTAAACCGTCAAACGTTATTTCAGATAAAGCTTTCTCGTGCAGTTGCAATCACTTGTGATGGCCTCATATCTTGAAAGATTGAATTTGATCCATGATGTAAAGACTGCCTTGAATCAACCGTTGCTAACAAAGACAATTATTGAATGGATTACGCCAATAAGACCTCGGCTCAGATTCTATATTGATTTGGTTGGGCCATACATGAACATGTATTTACGATACTTGAGAGCAAAATTTGCTACCATGCTTAGCAAGGGTTTGCTACTTGCAACATTGTTACATTTTTCACTTTATTCATACTGCACGCCGGTTTCGGAGATGTCTAACATATTCATCAGTCAGAATTTGACCTATTTCGTCAAGACTGATGAGCGCTGGTTTTTTATTGAATACGCAATATTGCCATATTGCAAAATTTAACCTAGTCGATTAATTAGAAACGAATGCCAAATAGCGGCCACGCCACCTGACCTAGCATTTATATTATTGTACGATCTATGGTCGAGATGTATCAGTTACGAGACACTACATACAGCGAATTCAAGAGGGAGACGGAACATTTCGTTCTGTCATACATTATTCTTCATCGACTATTTCCATTAAAGTTTAAACAATGGAGTATAATACACTAGAGGTTCTTGCTATCTACTCTCTCAAGTTGCAAAAACTTTTATTTCATAGTAACAATATGTGCACTCAGTAAACATGACAAACGTCATCACGCGACCTGTTTATATCCCACTGCTGGGCATATTTATTTTAACGCAACTGC
Organism: Parelbella ahira ahira; assembly: GCA_018244795.1. Taxonomy (NCBI): domain Eukaryota; kingdom Metazoa; phylum Arthropoda; class Insecta; order Lepidoptera; family Hesperiidae; genus Parelbella; species Parelbella ahira. Next base: position 18,058 of record DWME01002041.1, on the reverse strand, counting down.
AGTTTACTTAACCAACGTGATCCAATTACAACTTTGCTGAGTACTCCCTCAAGTTGTATGAAAACTCAAATTTTTTTAATTGATCATAACAGCATGTCCACTTTACACCATCGATACCAATTAGGATTGATAGAAAACAAAATTGATGGCTTTATACTCAGTAGCTCTCATATTATTTGAACCAGCAGCCATCACCGTTGTTAAACACCCAGTTCGGTGTCGTGATTTATGTTATTTATGGTATACTAACATCTCAGGGCCATGAGTTCAAGTTTTCGTCATCGCGTCATATTTGCTTGCGAGTGTTAATGTCAAGGCGTCTAATGTGTAATAATGGATTGGGCAGTGTGGTAACGTAGCCAACCGGCCTTGATGGGACCAGAAAGTTTCGTCTTGCGAGCCATAGTTAGAGTGTTGAGCCTTTAACTTGCGAAATGTCAAGTTTTAATTATTTAATGGTGTTTGAGGAAGGGCTTTCCGGTCAGCTGAGCCGCGATTTATTAACCGGTATCATTATTGATGATATTAGATATATTACGTGTAAATATTGTGCGTATCCGGATTAGTTGTGGAATTAATTTATACATTTTTTAAAGTATTTACTCTTTTCGCGTGTAAAGGTATATCAATATTTTTTCTTTTATGATGTATTTTAAATTTAATGACATTTAAATTAAATGATATTGAAAGATAATTAGATTAAAGTACGCTCAATATGACTCGTATGAAGACATGAATTGTTGTAAGGTATGTTAGTTACCTCAAGTATTTGTAAATTTACAAAAATGGGCTCTTTAATACATTTCAGTGGCAGCATAACCCTTTAAAATAACGCCTTCATACATTGGCTCCCTATATTTTCAAATGTAATTATTTCAAACAATTTTAAAAGGAGAAGACACATGGAAAGACATAACATGTTGATTAATGCTCTAAATTGAAAAAATAAAAATGCGTTTCAGTAAACGTACCACCTTTATTCACACATGTCTTAAATAATAATTATGCCTTGTCATTTTATGAATGGCTAGTAGTCAAAAATCGCAAGTAATGATATGCTAAAATTATTAGTATCTATATCTTAATCGAAATATTTCTTAGCTCGTTTATTTGGTCCTTTTTGTATGCCTTGTTCTAGTATAATATGTAAATATACATATATTCAGTTTTACATAATGTTAAACACGATATATGGATTTACAAAGCCACCTATTTAGTAATCGCTGCTATGTATTGTCAGCCGAATTATGTGTAAAATAAATAAAAATTCTATTAGTGTACAATTTAAATGAGATAAGCATTATAAATCAGTCTCATTACCATTTTCACATTAATTATCTTGTGAGCATATATGAAGAGGTTGGTCAATGTGGAAAAGCACGGGAGTTTTGCAAGATTAAGGTTTTTGGCACTCTGTTCACTCTGCCTACTCCGTAGAGGACCTGGTGTAAAATGGTGTATGTACGAAATTGTATTAAAAGTTACATATCAAATTAGCCAAATGGAGTGTACCTCGCGGTCGTCGTTTTACGATTGTGATGCAAGATATATTCTAACCTCGTTTCTAGTTTTAATTTGGCACATCATTTTTAATTTGAAGTAAAATTGCTAGCAGTGGTATCTCGTTGTGTCCGAGATTGTAATATACGTGTGATTTTGGTATTAATAGCTCTGCGAATGCCAAAACTTTACATTGTTCACCAGGAATGTTTATTGTCTATTTCAAAACGTGTTTTAAGATTAAATATCACTGGTTGCAACGAATTAGGAAAACGTCGTGATGACACCTTAGAGTTCTACTCAATATTCTCTCAGACGTGTGACCGTGTCTGCCGGTCCGCACTTGGCCAGAGAAGTGAGTGTACCGTCAATTCTTCTCATTCTGAGAGGAGACCGGTGTCCAACAGTGGAATAATAAAAGATTTATGATGATGAAGACGATGATTGCATATAATTTTATTATATTTTTCAATAAAATTTTTAGGTTAATTACTGCTTTGACCGCCAACATAACGAATAATTATTTAAAAATGTATGTGTGTCAAAGTCAAAACAATATTTAATAGACGACTATATACGACGATTTTGTAAGTAGATGAATCAAAATGAGTTAGTCATGATCAAAACTGGAATGTGACATTCTAAGTCTCTATCTATCATTATGGGGCGTAGCTGTGATTATATGGAATAAGGCGTTACGAAATTACATGTTAGAAAAAACAATTTGCGTTTGTAATTACACGTAGATATATTTTGATAAAATAATTTGTTTTTTAAATCATAATGAGTAGGTTTTGTTTCTTATTAAAAATTGATGTTTTCTTCGGCTTGATTTCACATTATTTTAGTAGCACTGTTTATATAGGGATAAAACGTTAATTTACCTAAGAGTTTTAGATTCTATGTATCAGGTAACAGAACAGTTAGATACACAGTAATATTCAGCTGAAGGTTGCATCTCAATCACACTGATGATTGTTCCATGGCGTGACTGATTCACATTGTTAATAAATATTAAATATTATTTCAATAGACGAAACATGCACGCCAATAGGTCTTGCATAAAAAACAGGTAGGTACCGGCTTTCAAAATCTTATAATATTCAATCATATTAATGTTCAATATTTCAATTATTTTGTCATTTTGTACGCTGATGCATGTTCATAAGTGTTTACGTATAATATATAAAGAAATATGGTCCTATTTCATGGGACGCATACGAGTAACGTATCTGCTAGACAGCTAGACGGTAGGAGTAGTACATCCTGTCTACTCGTTCAGGGAAATACAAGTGTTATGTTATATAATAAAAATAAAGTAAATATAAAATATTGAAGTATCGACTGTGATATTTTTTTTTAAAATCAGCCATTCAAAGTTAGGATAAATGATTGAAATAAAGCAGTAAAGTATGTTTTAAGTGCCCAAAGAACTTTTAAATAGTGTCTCAAATAGAACTGAACTTTTGTCACATATCTGTTACAAATTACTTTCTATACCTACATGTTCACTAATTTGGAACATCTTATATCCCAAAGAAGGCTTTTCAAACTGGACCGAACTGTTGCTTACCAGAATTTGTTATTTAACAGCCAGTTAGACACAGCATATCCAATTACTTACGAAATTCAGTCATATATTATAATTATAGCAATATTCCATTATTAGTGAATGATGGGAGTGTTATCCTCTGTCTACCACTTCAGAGAAATACGTAGATTTAAAATAAAACCTTGACTTTTAAAACGCACAAAGACTTCAATGAACAATTGTGCAAAACAAAGAACATTGCATAATTCTATACATCTTGAGTTGAAGAAAAAATTGTAGGTATAAGTGGTTTTATTATCTGAGATTCCCGCATTTAATGGATAATTAGCCAATTGAGTAATGAATACTTATACAATTTAATGTCTCTATAGCAAAGTGATTTTTCTATAGCACTAAAGATGTATTCATTATTGTAAATTTAATTATTCGTTGCCCTTTCAGTCGAGCGGTTGCAAGCGCGACTAGTGATTGAGAGACCCTGGGTTTCAATCCCGGGTCAGGTAATATTGGATTTTTATAACTTAGATTTCTTAGTGGAAAGACTAATGATGACTCGGAGTCTGGATCTGTGCCCGGTGTATAGCAATAGGCTTACCACTTATTCTATTTTGAATTCTAATCTTAACCGATGAAATGTGGGAGAGTACTACACTTCTCTGGTTAAATCTTTGGCGATCACAGGTGTGAAGTTCCGTTTATTATTGTAAAAGTAAAGTACAATTGGACACGTAAATGTTCAACTTCATGGTAGGTACATATTTCATAACAGAACATTCACGGCTTTAATTTAAATACTTATTTATAACAGTATTTTCGCGGTTGAAAGGAAGCTTTCCTCTCAAAATAACCGTAGAGTACAGAGACAGTTTCGCCGCAACAAACGAAACTTGATTTTGTAAGTGAAAGTTTTAAAAGTCGAATTATCGTAACACCGCGCTCCTCTGATATGACCGGTTGACCGTCAATGAAAGTGGCTGCGTTTCCATTGATACGCATCGATCGACCGCTCTCGAACGAACGAGAATGAATGTTGAACTGAAGTAATTGAACGAAAAAAAATGTTATAAATAATGATATCTTGTAACTCAAGATCGGTTTGTTTTTTATTGGTATTTTCTGACATGTTTGTTTTTTGTATTGATATGATGGTATTCTATTTAACCAGTATTTTCTGACATATCTTACTCAGTTATTGCTTGACTGATAAAAAATTAAACTTCTTAAAAACAACGTTTAAACGTTTGTTTGACATAGTTTAATATTGTTAAGTTGTGTATAGTAATAGCATTTTAATTCGCTTTAAACTGGGATACAGTTATCTACAAAACTTGATTCATTAATGAAGACAATAATTGCATGGAAGTGCCATTGTGCATTATCTCGTGTAAAGTGCGACATAAAATAATGACGTCTCAGTTAAATTCTCTGAAACTCTCACTGTATGCGGCAACTTCGGTTAATGAGTGAATAATTGCTGTTATTTGGAATATAATTTGCATGATAATCGCACTCCATTGGCTTAAGTCAGGGTATTCGTTTAATAGAGGATAACACGTTAAATATACGGTGGTGAACAAATGCCAAAAAAGTAATTTTAGTTATTTTAGAGTTTCAGTGCTAGACCAAAAAAAATTAGGCGAAAATATGACAAGTGTTAAATTTGATAAGATATATAATAACATTAACAGCCTAATAGAATGAATATAATAACCGTTTTAAGCAGTTGACGCATTCATGTACCATAATTATATAATACCGTTCTCTGTGTGAAATGGGCCTTAAGATGTAGGTGAATGGAAACGTTTACCGCAAAATTTGAGTAGCGCTCTCGTCGAGTAGTAAATTGCTCGTAATTATTACACTGCACTATACTATAACTTTGTGCGAACTTATTCACTGCATTCTTTAACATTTCGTATGAGATCTGATGAGAATTGTACAAGACTGACGTATCTCATTATAGAACAAAAAGACATGTCAGTAACTTTAGACATGTGGCAAAATACTTGAGATAAAAAATATTCTCTCTTTTTTTTTCTTTTGTCGAATTTTACTAATGTACAGCCACAAAGATATTTTAATACGCTGTCTGCACTTGGCTGGAACGTAATCGTGTTTATTGTATCATCATCATCATCATCAGCCTACTTCCGTCCACTGCTGGACATAGGCCTCTCCAATGGCACGCCACTGAGCTCAATCTTCAGCTCTTCGCATCCAACCACTGCCAGCCACTTTGCGTATATCGTCACTCCACCTAGCTGGAGGGTACTTTATACTTAAATGAATCGATCAAATCGTTGCCACGGTGTAAGCTGTCTACAGGTTTTCGTTAACCAACATGACCAACGCCTGATTTTTAAATAGTCCTGTTCGCTTCCTCACACCTGCGGCTATAGGTATAGTGGCCATTGCCAAATGATGTTTATTCATATAAACAAGATGCAAAAGTTTTTAAAGTGATTTTGACATGCGCACGAAACTAATTGTTATCGCCGTGTGAATATCGTAAAACATACATATACGATGTTTAACGAATTTTCGCGAAACCGTTATAGTTAATAGTTAACGACATAGCCGATTGATATTATGACAGGTTTATTATTAAGACTATGAATAAAATTGTGAATTGACTAAATAGTAGCAATTATCTACTTGCTTTTACGTAACATCACGCCTGTAATCCCCGAAGGGCTAGGCAGGGGATTGTAGTATACTCCCGTGTTTCACCAGTTGCGTTTAAGTCCCGTGGAATAGCTCGCTTCCTGATAACACGGACGTCAAATTTTGACTTACAATAAAAAACGCAAAACAATTCCTCGAGGAACGCCCTTAATAATTTACATGATTCTGCTAGTTTCACAAAACATAAATAAAATATTATTCTACAATAGAAAATCAAAACACTGCTCCTTGTTACAGTAAGGTCGAGTAGTTAAATGCATAAATTACATATCAATAAATAATTCAAGCCACACGGCACAGTATCGAAAGCGTCGGTTACATTCGTTTCTACACTGTAACAACCAGCACATCCTGCTCAAACGTTTGCGAAAATCCGTGCCTACTTCCAGGAACAACGCGAAGGAAACCAGAATGCTATCAAAAGGATCGTGGCTGTGAGGTTAAATTGAACCACCTAACCCGAATGCAAATTATAAATCATCGCGTGACTGACAGATAGAATTGCGTGAGCGCAAAGTGAAAAACAGTAGTGCGTTTAGTTGCAGTTCAATTAGTTTTGCTATAATAAAAATGTTTCGATCGTGCAATCCCCCGCCAACTGTAACCGATTTTACCTCATTTTACGGTGATTTGTTTCCATCAACGTTTTATTACGCAAAATTTATTGAGGTTGTAGATCTAGGACTAGATTCTCGTGAATTTATGGTTCCGATAACCTAGTGTATTATTTATTACGAACATCAGAATTTCAAAAGGTTACGATTCGATTACTTACGATTTTCTATTCTACTGTCTTTCACTCACATAATTTCACTAACACATTGAAAGAATCTGCAACAATTGCACTTTTGATTTTAGAAACGAAAACTTCGTGTCGAAAAGCTCGGACGAATTTGAATTCGATGTGTAACGTTCCGTTTCTCGCTGTGATTTGACGGGATCGATGCTGCATGATTTGACCTATAAAATACGCTATTGTCAACAAAGCTGCGATGAATCGATTGAATAATCTATTTTGGGTGGCAATTTGGAATCATCAATTGGTCCATCGTGAGATATATTCAATGAGGCGGGCAGTTCAGTGCAACATAAAACCGCCAAACAGTGCAATATATCCCGCCGGGTATCCCTAATGGCTGCTCGCGTAACGTTTAACTACCGACTACAAAGACGATAGCTTTACTGCGGATATGTGCGCATTGATATTCGTTGTGTACTTTAATATTTCCGGTCAGGATTTCGGTGGTTTGTTTACAATCGACTCTCTCATTGCTTATTTCGCGTCTTTAAAAGTAGGTAATGAGAGATTTTTTCGAGTACAGGTGAACAATGAAATAATGAATCAATGGTTGATTAGTACTTGGAAAATTCTTCACCGTTTTGTCCGACAAAAAATCAGAAAGATTACATAGGTTATATCTTTTAATACACAAATAGTTAATAAATACAACAAGATAAAATAACATATCCGGTGAAGCGTTGATGATTATTACATTTAGAAGAACCTAGATAATGAGGCTGCGTAAATGTCACTTGTAAATATAAACACTCCATTAATATCAGTAATGATCATAGAATCATTTCATTATCATACTCATTATAAAGTTGCTAGAAATGCATAATTTCTCCGATAAACATCAAGCTGCAACCAAGAGCATCCTACGTCATCTTTTATTTCTATCTCTTTCTGTTACGCTCTCTGAAGTGTAACAACGAAGCTTCAATTCAAACCATTAGGATTTATTAAGCTCACCCTTAGCGTTCACGCGTACATAAATTATCTACATATTATTTGTTGTTTTCCTCCTTTAAATAGATAGTAACAGAAAAACTAAACATTGACCCGAACGGTACGTTGCTACTAAACAATACTAGTACAATAACAATAGTTAGTGTAGGCTCATGAGGAAAGTTCATATGAATTCGAAAGATTACACCGAGCAGTGTCAAAATCTCTCCGCTCATATCGAATTTGCGTAGGAACGTTATCTAATATATGTACCGCGGACAGCTAGCTCTTCCGCCGGCAGGATGTTACAATAGCGTGCACGTTCCACATTCTGTTCGCTCTTTTCATCTTTGCTCCTCTCCGTCGCTCTCTCTCCGTCTCTCTCTCGTTTTCTCTGTACAGAGCCGGTAAGGAACAATAAATCAGCAGTTATTAATCCCACCAACAACGTCGCAGCGCGAGTCCCGGGCCGGCGAGTGTCCGATTTCATTCACGTCCGCGCTCGCCGCCGCCGTCCCGACGCGCGCACACCGCCGCGCCGCGCGCCGTGCGACGACCTGACTTGCCCTCTAACTCATAATAACACACCGAGCTAACATAAGGAACTATTTATCGGTTACTCTTTTTACGAACAGGCAGTTCTCCAGTATATCAGAACAAGATCGTAAGCTTTTAAACACTGTCAAAATAATAAATATTTATGAGTTTTCTTCAAAGGATTCACTATGAATTCTCTAACTCTAACGAAATTATATAAGTTTATTATCAGAAGCACAAGCGAAACTTTATAAGTGCAAAAGTCTGTCTATTTGACTATGAAAAAAAACGTTGTATGAGAGTTATGAAAGCTTTCTCTCAACCAAAGTCGCGGGCAACAATAAGCGATAATGGTGGAGCTGCGAATTAGCACGTCAGTCGTGGACGCACTCCTACGCAACGAGGAAACGGTAAACGGTCTATTTTATCGCACCTATCCTATTTCCTTGGGAACGTTCTGAATACACTTTTGTGTTCAGTTGGTAAGTTCTCTGTGAATTAACAAAAGACGCATGTCTTATTCACTATTTGTGATTGATAACCGAAATGAGTAAAACCAGACTATAGGCCACAAGAAACCATATAACTGCGATAGAGTAGATTAGATCTTAATAAAAAGGCTCATTGTAAATATTATGATAGACAACTATAAAAAGAGATTTATAAAAATGTTCACTTTAAATTTTCCATAACAACTACTTACTCTGTGTTATGATTATCGAAAATTGGCTGCGCATTCATATTAAGTACACTACATATGGATACATGGAGCCAGAGTTGTAATTAGGTGTAACCGCAAAGCAACGGCGAAGGATATATAATGAAACAGTGAAGCCTCGTAGAAAAATAAACCGGACTGATGCAATCGTATTCGGAGGTCTAAATGGTTAGCGCATGCATCAGGTACATACATATATCACCACACACGCGTATCCACTCTGCAGCCGCAGGGGAGTCCTCACACTCACACCCACCAAACCGGCCGTAATGTTAGTTTTGCCTCACAATCAACTGCTATCCAAATTCCGACCATGCTTACCTTCAATTTATTTTGAGTAACAACTTTAAAAATATTTTACTTTTAAAGGGTATAAAACGAATGAATTTTGAAGTGGTATTTGAAGTAGTTTGTAGTGATAATTGTCATAAAACGTAAGGCTTTCTAAGCTACATTTTCAGAGCCTAAGCCCAGCTTACGTAGCCCTAGCGCACTCTGCAACACGACAGCGGAGACTCTAGGGGCTGATCGCTTTATAGCGCAAGTTGCCTAGGCACAGTTAAATGTCCTGGCCGCCCATAGTCAGCAACGCAGGTGGTTCGAGAAGCTGTGCTCCACAACCCGCATGACCTGCGTGGGAATTATCAATAAAAACCCTTTTGGGCAGATCAGCAGCGGACTGAGGCTAGCTGATGATAATAACAATCGTCGAGGACTAGTTAAAAATATTTTAGCTTAAGACCTGTTCAAGACATGACCGGTGAAGTCCACCTGATCGAACGCTAACAAGAGCGACGACACCCCAGCACGTGTGAACCGCCCGTGAAGGGCAATAGTACGGAAACACGAGTTTCTCCAAGAGCTAAGTGGGTGACTATACCGTTTCGTATCACATTCAATTTGTTGCTATTGTCTTTTCAACGATTTTATTGTGGAATTGTGTAGCTCGCCTCGTCGTCTTTGTGTCTGTGCCGAACAATGAGACATCGCTTAATATCTGCGTTGTTTTTGCTGAATAAATTAAACCGTCGAGCTACATACAAGCACCACACTCTGCACAACGTTCAAGTTGAAAGCCATGACTTTTTCAAAATATATGATATAATTCAAAGGCGCCAGTTTGCTTTTGATAAGGCTTAATTAAAATCTTATCTCCATATTGAGATATACATAAATATTGATAAAAAACGCTACCACGTCCAAAATAGGTCAAACACAAAATGAAGGTTAAACTAATCATAATACGTCTTAATATCAAATCAAGTGAAACAACCAATTGGATATTCACATAATATGCTTAAAAAACACCTCTCTCTCATACTGACGCTTTGATATACATGTAGTAACAAGATCAAAAAAGATAATAAGTAAAACATATTTTTGCCTAGATATCTAAACTTCATTTACAAAACCTCACAAAAAACGTAAAGACATTATTTTAAGAGAAGTCGTGTCAAATTCACCTCCAGCAACAGAAAAGACTAAACACTAGACCACTGTCGAATGAAGAATAAATACTAGACCACTGTCATGACATCAATCAGTGTTTAAGTTAGCTTTCATCAGTAACAATCCTACATGTAGCTTGATTATAAGTAGATAGTTAAAGGCGCGACATGAGTTCTATTTGAGACGGATATAAGATTGAGACGTGGGTCTCTTCTCGAAACTAGAAGCGGAGAACTAACAAAACTGATAAATAACTGGATCAACAGGATCAGTCGAGAGATGCAGTAAGTTATAATGTATCCAATGGTGTCTTACTATTTCCACTCATTTTCCGTAACAAGGAGCATACAGCCAAGCTAATGGGGATCGCGTACCTATATACATAATATGCCAACGTTATAATGCATGTATGTTAATATGAGGTGAATCTGATCACATGCCACTTCGACCCATTTCGCAATTCAGCCGGGTAACGTTATATGTATCATCCGCCATGAGAGTGGATGAAAATAGTCATCATGGACACGTGAGTGTATAGCCATAACTAAGGTCCGTGTATTGTCTATGTTTATTTTTCATGATTTACCTTTTGGCATACTATTATTATATCATCACACCAGATTCCTTATTAGATAGGCAGAGTCCACTGAGTGACAAATATCTCTATTTTTATAGTCCTGAACTCTGTTCATACACAGTCCGGTTTGGGAGACTACCAAGTTTCAAAACAATGAGATTCCCTTCCGTCCTACGCTTGTCGTCGATCACATAACACGGCCGGGGGTATCGATTCCTTCGCACATGGAAAACAATAGCCGTGACGGACACCCAGCGCCGCCCAGCATGGATGATTGATAACCCGTCTGTACTGGCTACCATCTTTACTTCGTGACAACTTCGAGTAACCACGCTTATGTTTACTCACTCACATAACTAGTGATTGGAATAACGAACAGAAGTTTGAAAACGAAATAGAAACTATATTTCACTATTTCGCAGTGCCTAATTTTTACGCCCGATTTACATTTTAGGGAATCAAAGAGGCTAGCGGGGAATTGGATTGGTGAGCAGGCGTAAATATCAAGTAATGAGATAGAATTTCCCTTACGATACCAAATCGCTTAGAAAATATCCAGAAATCTAATGAACCCTATTCTTCTGTCTACCACAAGCGCTCGTCCATTGACATGACTGCGAGTGTGTTAACTATTAGCATAGCTTAAAATAAAATTTCAGTGAATATTAAAATAAAAAAACCACTGCTTCTTCAATAGACATTTGAAAATTTGTGAGATTCATTCCAGCGAACATGATGGAAACAATAATTAATTATTGCATGTCAAAAAAATAGACCGGTAAAAATATTATAAATAAGCGATGTCTCCGTCCACTCTCACTGCTTTTTCAAAAGAATTCCGCTTTAGCTCTGATATTTTTAAAGAACACGTTTTCCGTGACAATATAATAGTTATCATAGATCTTTGTGATTTTCAATACTAATTGTATGCGGCTCTTCTGCCTGCGTGATAGAATACATATTTTTGCCAAGTACTAAAATAATGAGTTCTTTGCGGTAATAAAATAAATAGCCTCGTAGTCGCGTGCGTAATGTTTTGGCAGCGCTGGGATGGCGTTCGTGATGGTGACTTCATAAGTTGATGCAAATGACATCATGGCGCAAGTTGGTTCGCGTACGAGATTTTGAAAATATGCTTCTGTTACATAATATAATATCACGACTGTTTTTCCTATATGCAAAGGAATGCAGTATACCCCCACGATACACCAGTTACGTTATACGTCCCATCATGGAATCGGGCATGTGCCCATTGTCATACAGTAGGTCCAGATCCAGACGTAGTAATGTTACTGAGAATTTCAAATTTAAAAAACAACAATGATATTTCGCCTGGTCCTAGGATTTAACCCGAGACCTTTTGATCAGCAGTCGCGCTTGCAATCCCTTAGCCAACGAAGCCGTCACTTACAGGCTACTATTACCATGGAGATTATGTCTGATTCGTCTTATAATCTGTACCGTTCGGTTTTGATTTGATAAATATTTAAACCAACCTAGAGACATAACTATAAATCGTTATTAAAACCGGACTAGCGAATTAGAATTCGTGATATTTCACTCGCCGCAATTGAACGTTAGTTTTATTGAGCGCAAAATGTTCAGTTGTAACTTACGCCACTGACTTCTATTGGACAATCACGAACTCGGCTGATGAAGAAACGGCTGCTTTACGTTCTTGATTTAAAAGTTCAAGAACAATTTTGGGATTGCGCCGTACGTTGTTCATATGTGCGTTTTGATCATTGTGTGTAAAGTGTTTAGGTGTGTCCGAGTGTCAAAGGACAATAAACCATATTCCGTTGTAACAGAACTGTGAATTGTAATGGCCTATAAGAAAATGAGTATATTTTGTGTTGCGGTAACTATTAAATTGATTAATTTTGGGAAAATCCATTGAAAAATTTACTTAGTAATTTCCATTGAACAATCGAAACGTAATTAGTAAAAGAATTTACAAGAACAATAGACGAAACGACGCTGATAAAGATAAATACAATGATTTGTAAATATTCGTAAAAATATATATTTTTTTATATTCTGAACTATGAATGAATATGATGAGACGCAGAAAATATTTTGTAGCCAGCCAGCCATGAACATAATCTATATAAATAAAATGACGGGGGACTGTCATTCCGGGCGCATTGCGCAGAAACTAATGGATAGACATTGAATTTTTTTTTATAGATTGGCAAAGAATATTTTTTTATTTTCTACTCTGTACATAAAATATATTGTAAGATTATAAATAATGTAGACGAAGTCGCGGGTATTAGGTAGTTGCAAGTAAAAGGCTAATCTCAACAGCGTCTCTTCGCCACTTAAGCTACTCGTGCGTGTTACGCTTTTCAGACCTCAGACTTTGAATTTAACAACTAATATAGATATGGGTTTCAGGTTCAATGAAAAGTTTACTATACATCATCACGTCAGAGCCTTTACGGGATAGAGAGAACGGAGAGTCAGATTTCTCGAACCTCACGGCCGTGATAGGCTTCTCCTACATTTATCACTCTTGATATACGCACAGCGTTTTCGGGAACTGTAATCTTTTTTACGTTCACTGCTTATAAAATTAGATATAATATATAGTTTCTAAGCCCAGCACGAAAATGCCCTACAAAATAAAAACAATAGAAAGGCATCACCCACTAGGCAAGGTCGCTCACGTCACACCTGTTCGTGTCCAGTAAACAGTTTACAATTATACTAAACACGTGACTAGCTTGAGCAATAATCGCTGCCACGAATGTGAATAGACATCCATACAGAGTGTCCTATCGCTAACATTAATACGCGCGCACGAAAGTCTAGACATCGACGGGGAAACGCGATGCGACCGATGTATGTACATTTAACCAGTATTGAGACCTTATGCTGTCCATAAGATTTTCTGAGATTCTTGAAGTCCTAACATACTAAATTTGTTAAAAATATCTTAAAGATATAATTTCAATAAAGCTTCACCAATTGTGTATGAAGAAAGTGATAAATGTACAAGATATGTGTCATATCTCTAAGGATTAATCTATTCATTTATACTCTTTATTTGTACACCAGTCTGAAGTAACTGTACAGTACAGTATACATATATAAACATAAAAATCTCTTAATTCTAGGTATACAAAAGGTGGCCTTATCGCTATTAGAGCAATCTCTTCCAAGGAACATTCCGGTAGAAGAGATGTAAGTTAATAATAAGGTAGGGATGAACTAGAATAAAAATGACAACTAATAGATTATCTTATCATGATATCAAACATGATTTAGAATTGTAAGAAGAGGATAAATTAACTGTTGCATTTATCCAAATAATGATTTTTAACATCGGTTTTGAAAGCATCTAAAAGGCAGCCCAATAAATACTGAGAGAAAGAGAATTCCAAAGGCAAACTGCAACATTGAAAAAGGATTTCTGAATAAGATAAGTAGAATGAACAGGAATATGAGGGGAAAAGTTATAAGAGGATCAGCGAGACAGATTACGGGACTGGAAAATATATTTAAAACAGTTTTTCAGATAGGAAGGCGCCATTGGACTAAATAGCATTCTGTATAACACAGATAATTATATATATATTCTAAAAAGGTGAATTGGGAGCCATTTGAGTTTGTTGTGAAAATGAGATATATATGATCATATTGATCTCTGTAACAATAGATAATTTGCTGGTAAAACTCATGTATTCCTATGATTCTTAATTTACCAGGGCCAATTTTATGCTAACAACCAGTTGGGTATACAGTTCACAGTTACATTGTAATGAAATAGAAGTGTTAAAGTTGAAAACTGTTTTGAAAATGTGTTGATAGGCTAGCATTTAGCTTTGACCCTGTCTGATGGAAAGTACAGATGTGTTCTATGATGGTTTTCTTGTTCAGAAAAACCCTATTCACATATTGACATTGATGAGTCTTAGGTGACATGTAACTGAAAAAACAGACACAAAAAAACCGAATCTGCTTGATTATAATTTTTTGCTACTCCATTGGATATTCTATCACATCCATTAGTTGTGTAATAATAAATATACTGTGATTATTATTCAAATTCACTGAACCATAGTTACATAACATACATAAGTATGTAATATGCTTAAATGGATATTATGTACACAAGTCAATAAACTGCAGGATGGTAAATTATTACAAAGTTGTTAGATTCACACAAATTCTAATGTTTTTATAACTAATATGATCTCAAAATCTTTAATCAAGTGTGCCTGGTGTACAGCAATAGGCTCACTAATATTCCATAGGATATATAGCATAACTGATGGGAACGTGGAATACTACTATGCAGAGCAGTGGATCTATCTACCATTTGGAGATATACAGGTGTGATGTTATCTTTAAATAAGTAAGTGTTGATAGATGGAGATACAAAGGTGAAAGAGGCAAATTCTGTTATCCATTACCCGACCAGGGATTTGAACCCAGGACCTCCTGATCGGCAGTCGTTCATGCAACCACTCAACAAATGAGGCAATCTAATAGTAAATAATCTTTAACTATAATTAGTTTTAGACTATAATCCTAACAAATTATAATACCATTTGTTTCCTTATTTTAGTCTTTTAAATGTTGCTTGAAAAAGCTTCAACCCAGGTTCCAACCCATCTCCAGAATTTTGTGTTTCAATAAATTGAAACAAACATGGTTTACAAATTTTTTATGTTCACACATAACGAACAAACAAAACTTTGGGTTTCAGAATACTAGCATATATGGGTATTAATGTCTTAGGATTTTGGTAATTAAAATTAGTGTGACTGGATGATATGACTTACATCCAGCTACCACACAAAAGTAATGAAGACATATAAGTGCTAAAGAAATCAATGAAGCTTTAAAGCCATCTCTAAAATTTAACATCAATTCTCAAGTGATGAATGCTGGAACTAACTAATTAATATGATTACCATATTACTAATTACCATTAACTAATAAATAATTTAATGTCAATGAAAATTTATAATATGGGTTTGTTTAAAAACCCTTATTAACAAGAATAATATCCAGGGCACTTCACATACTGGCAACTGATTCTGAGCTAAGCAAAGCAATGCTATAGTAACCAAACAGCTGAAAAGTATAAATGTGTTTCTAAATAAACAATTATATGGATAACTTTACACCCAAGCATAGAAAAATCACTGTTACTATCACAAAAATGTTTTTCTTACATGAATATTGAACTTATGACTCCTGGCTCAACAGCCATGGGTTAACTAATACTGAACTCAGAAATTTGCCCATAAACAGTAATCTACATATTAATATGTGAAATATATAAATAACACAATTATTATGTATCTTCCCACTATCTATGTTACACATAATATAAGTCTGTTGTCAGTCACGGCACAGAGCAAAGATTTACAGACTAATACTATTTGGCAAAAGAACCTTAAAAATGTTGAATCTAAAAGATTTAATAAATTACCAACAAGAAATTTAATTTTTTAATTAATTTAATTAAGTTTTTTCTAATTTACAATTTCTTGTAGTGACTCAAAGTCTGAATCAGTGCCCGGTGTATAGCAATAGGCTCACCACCTATTCCATGGGACTTAAACATGAAACATGGGGTTGTAATACACCCCCCTGAATACCCCTTTGGGGATTACAGACATGATGTTAATTTTTTTTACCAACAAGATCAAATCTCTAGTGGACTACGATGGTGATTGTTACATAGTTCCATTAACCCACCTTACAACAACTAGTTATTGCTCATAAAGTTACTATTCAATAGGCATGGGAAAAATATGTATAGTTTTATGAAGAATTCTTATTAATACTCAAAATGATAACATTGACATTGTTGATAAGTTGATATTACTTTAACAGTTGGTGCTGTAGTTAATAGAAATCTATTGGTACATTAGTTAACTCTTTGTCGCACGGCTGGCGTAGCGCTGACCTAATCTACTTACATCCTTTGATAACAGCGTTATAAATTATGTATTTTGGGCGTACTTGCCGTATAAAGCCGTGCTAGGTACTGACTTCTCGCCGCCTCTCGCTTGGCACGTGTGTCCAAGCTTAGAATAATGAAAATGATTCTAATCAGTCCTAAAATACGCTAAAATGATGTCACGCGACTCTGCACAACCTACGCGCCTTATGTCACGATCAAACTTAGGGTCAGAGGACTAACAGCCACCGGACGACCTCCGTCACTACGTACCGTCTCTGAATCTATAATTTCGTAACAACACGCTTACCAAAACAATAATACGCGGCATACTTTCCTTTACGGATAGGGAGTGACACAACTCCGCATACCTATCCGCCCATCTCGCTCGCGCGTATATGGGAAACGTGAAAAGGAGCGTGACGAAGCGACCTGTCAAAACTTTACGAATTCACAAAAGTATTTTACAAGCATTCACAAAAACAAAACTACTGTAAAGTTACTTTTAAGAATGAAAGTGTTCGGCGTCACTTTAACTTACCGTGTTCAAGTAAACATAAATCCGAAACAGATGGCTGGGGGATGTTTTTTGCGAAAACAAGACACAAAACACACACAAAACTTCCTTTTTTTATATAAAGTTATCACAACGTTTGCACTGAGGTGAACACAGCATGCACTGACACAGGACACTGCGGGTAACGCGACACTTGCACAATAATGTTTATTTACAATGATGACCACTCGACAAAACGCATATTGTACGAGACGTCTGTCGCAGTCCAACGAGTTGCAGCCATTTTGCTTGCTGTCGAATGAGTGAAAGAGACAATAATTTGATAAAGGCTAAACCACACTCTCACAATCGAGTAATATAGATAGTATATAATGTTGTTTATAATATGTAATAAACAACATACAATATCTTGCATTATTTTTCATTAAATTAATTGATGTGAAAATTAAAAAAAGATAGCATGGTTACGATTATTATTCAAACTTGATTGCACGCAGCCACATCTTGAACGCATCTTTACGTGCTCAAAAAATTATTTGCGTTGCGTGACAATAGTGCAAGTTGCTATTTGGTTTTAAAATTTTATGTAAAGATTAAGAAACAGCCTTAAATTAAAATACTTCAGAAAATGTTATGTCTACATATGTTTACTATTTGCATAATGATTGTGATGACGGTATACACTGATTTATTTAATATTATTATGTGTCAATGTAATGGCTTAGACAGATTAACTGGACACGTCCAACATTTTATTATTAGTATTAGCTTGATGTCCTTTTCTTGCTTTCTCTTTCTATTTTGGTTATTATTTTTAACAATTGAGTAAGTAATACAATTTCAGCTACTTGAAAAAGTTAAAATTAGTAAC
>DWME01002040.1:0-22275 GCA_018244795.1 Parelbella ahira ahira | reverse complement strand
GCAGATCGCCCTCTTTACTGCTCGACGGACTATTCGCCCCCGCACAACAACCGCAGGAGCAGCCAGAAGGTAAACATTCGAATGTATGATTTGCGAGAAGATTTAAATAAAAATAAAATTTCAAATAAGTATCTCAGTTTCATATTTATATAATCAATTCAATTACTTCTTCTGTGATTAGGAGTAAAAAGAAAATTGATAACTGGATCAGGCTTACTTTGAAATCAGATAGTTGGATGTGGTAATGCCTTAAGACATTACTTGTATTATGAGTTTTGAATAAGCGGAAGGACTTTTTTATCTTATAACAATTTTCCAATGTGGTACTTTTAAAAATGTCGATGTAGCCCATTGAATAATTTAATAACATCTTGAAAGATGAAATCATCATCATCATCAGCCTACTTCCGTCTAGTGCTGGACATAGACTTCTCCAATGGCACGCCACTGAGCTCGAGCTTCAGCTCCTCGCATCCAACCACTGCCAGCCACTTTGCGTATGTCGTCACTCCACCTAGCTGGAGGGCATCCTACACTACGTTTGCCAAGTCGCGGTCTCCACTCCAGAACATATGTACCGAAATATGTTCAAGAACACATTTGCTACTTATATGTCCTTTTTAAAGGAAGGACACGTCAGTGTTGTTGTATTACATATCACCAGATCGACATGATAATGTTGATGCGCTACCAGAGATGTATATATGCACAAGTGAGTAAGCGCGTGTGGCGTGTGTACGCAGAGACGGTGGTGAGCGCGCTGGAGCTGCGCGCGCTGCGCGTGGAGCTGCGCGCGCGCCGCGCCGCGCCCGCCGCCCCCGCCGCGCCCGCCGCCACGCTCACCATGCGTGCGCACTCGCCCGCGCGCACGCCCCTCACCGACTTCCTCTTCCAGGCCGCCGTGCCCAGGGTACGCCTGCGCGCTCTCCTACACACCTCAACTTCTGTCGACTTTCATTTATGCTTGCATTGCTATGTCCTTATTCCGTTGACTCATCTTGATAATAATAAATGGTAATTTACGCCCCAAGGAAATTAATTTGTATGACTTGATATAGAGGTTCTTAAACAGCAGTGTTCATTAAAAAGATAGTCAATACATGTTTAGCACCTATGTTATTAAGAATATAATCGTTATAATGCATGTTCAAGTTAATAATTATATATTTATGTGTGTTGAACCATATTGAAGGCTAAAAAATATGAACACTTTTTATACTCAGAATACTCATTCACATAGAACTACAAATTGCACATATATGTATTTACTCCTATGCTTTTATTTTTTCTTATTCAAACTTATCTTGACAGATAAAGTGACACCTTAATCCCACTTCAGTATTACTCTTTTTACTAGTCAACCCACATATGCATATTACATAAATTCAATTAATATTTTAATAATAATTACGATGTTTTATTGCCATACAGCAAATAATATAAAACTTATACAAAATTAAGATTTATTGTGGGCAAAGCAAAAGTTTTAGTTTCTACTATCTCTAGTCACATAGTGCAGCTCTTTGTTTAGACTCTCCCTTACCCTTGGGGGTCGCTGACAGTTGTAAGTTTGATCGCCGCTACAGTTATTTGTTCTTGGGATAATCCTACCATGCAATTAGTTTTAAATAACGATGTAAGTAAGAGACCAACTTTTCTATTCGCTCACGTTTCACCAATTACGTTTTAAGTTCCATAGATTAGGTGGTGTGCCCATTGCCATACACCGGGCATAGATACAGACTCTGAGTCACTACTAGAAATTCTAAATTAGAAAAATCTTACAGCATCCGACCTGGGATTTGAAACCAGGACCTACCGATCGGCAGTCGCGCTTGCAACCAGTCGAGCAACGAGGCAGGCAGTCATATTTATGTATATAAAATCGAAATGTAATTTACAGACATTCCAACTTGATATGATGTCACCGTCTGGCACAGTACTGACGCCCCAGGGTGAAATCACACAAGTACTGAAAATAACCAACCCAACAAAGGTAAGCTAATTATTTAATTTTCATGTATCTCCATCTGAAACAATATAAACACATGTCATAAATAAAGACAAAATTTTCTTTAAATAATATTCTCTCGGCTTATAAATAATAATGACTCATGTAAATTATCTATATTAAAATTTTTGATTTGACATGAGTATTTAAAATACATAAGAAATTACCAATATTACCTCACTTGTATCCAACAGTCACCTCTGCGGTTACGGATAAGGGTGTCATATACCTTGGATGGAAACCCTGTACTGGAGCAGGCGGAAGTGAACAACTTCCCGCCAGATCTGTTCAACTGACGAGGGGCAACGTTCTCACCACATCTCTAGCCACGCGGACGGCCACCGACCAACTCCAGACCAGGTCCACTGAGCATATCATGAGAACAAGACAGGATTGAGTATCAGCTATAGGGCAAGTTATCGCTGAACCCATAAACGGACAAGGACTTTATTCCTGTTGTATCTGAAGACACAATACCGGTCATTATACCTGAAATTTGGGAACACAAATCCTATGAATTCAAAGGAAACACCAATGAAATTTTTTTAATATTATAACATGGGGATGGGCCTCATAAGCTGAGCCAAGACACAAAAGAGACACAGTTTGAGGTACATATATAAATATTATCAGATAAAGTGAAACAGTGGCAAGTTATAATCAGATCTAGTAAAGGTGATGCAATTGTATCAAGTATACTATGAGACAAAGTGCATGTACATGGATATAAACAGACATGTTGAGTAACTAAAGATATTATATTTAACATAAAGAATGATCTGCATAGTCACCTGATAAAGTATGGTATATAAAGTATGTAAATATGGACTTAAAAAATGCATGAATTTCATTCACAAGATCAACAGAAATATCACGAAAAGAAGAAGTCTAAAAGATTTAACTAAAGTTATAGATTACACTAATAAAATAAAAGCTATGCGTAAATCAATTGAAGGCAAAGAACCGAAAAAACATTTTGTGTTAAAATTTAACTTTTGAGAGCCTGTTATGATTATTTGAAGTAACGATTCTAAGATTTACATGTTGCAGGAAAGATTCAAACATTTCACATCCAATTGATTGTTAGATGATACAATGAAATCGTAATGACAGCTGACAGGTGTTACCAGGTGTAAATAATATTGGGAAGCTGTGAAATAAAAAGTATTAATTGTGGGTTAAAAAATAAATTTAGTGTTGTGTAGAGATTATTCATTTGATAAGGCGTACCGCGTGGAAATCGAATATTTACCAACTTTGTCCTTCTAACATGTGATACATGTAGAAAACATTAACGTGTGATTGTGTTTATACATATTTAAGTTTACAAGGATGGCAGCTATAACTTAAATTTTTTAACGTAAAATCTTCAAAATATCTTCATATACGTGAATTATTGTTGTAACAAATATATTAATTGAGATATCGTTACTTGCGTTAATAAATGAGTTCTGACAGATCATAATTCTGAACACAATAGAACAAAAAAGCACATTATTCTACAAGTGTACTATTAATTTTTCTATGTCAAATAATATGTTTGTGATTATTACTGTAGTTGTTTATAAAACATATCAGATCTGACTAGAATGAAACGAGTTAGCAGGTATCATTCAATCGTGAAATTGTTTATAACATCGGGAGTCTTTCCACTAACCTTTTGCGTTCCGTTAAGATATTAATAGTTGCTTCACAAAATATTTAAAAATAGTAATTATTTTAGACAGTGCTACTTGTAATTTAAAAAATCTTACATTATGTTCTTTTTTCAAAGTTTTTAACTATTACACAAATGGATCTTGATCAATAAAAGAATTATGCTTTGCATGAAATGAAATTCGACGAAGCTGTCAGAACTTATCGTAAAATTAAAAAAAAGATTAGTTATTCGTACCTATATTATTTACAGTTTTTAGTCACCACGTCAAATTCAGTCTAAGTAATACATGTAATATGTTATTTTTATTATTGTTAATATGTCTGTGAACTCGACGCGACATAATATATCCGGTGTCCCGTCAAATGTGTTGTCCGTGAAACTCGAAAGCGCCTGTGACGCTCATAATATACACCTTCTAATATACATCTTCAGAGTGATATGAGTTTCATATCACTCTCAAACAACAACATTGACATAAATAATCATTGTAAATTATACATACGTTTAACATCTCGCGGGAATCGTTATCCGATTGATGAAAAGCAAATCGAACTTTAACATTTAAATACAATACATATATGTATGTGTCTGGATCTGTCTGCCAGGAGTTCGCGTGAAGAGTAGTTGCTAGCTGTTATTAATAATTAAGAAATTGGTTAACATTCCACTTTTAGATAATTTTTACTAAAAGACTTATAAGCAATTTGAGTCTGAAAATGTTATAACCCGCGCGTGAGACCTGGCGCTGTCGGCCCCACGTATGTGAAGTATATATTAAATGATCTAAGATATGCTTATACATATATTTATTTTTAGAATAGTTATATGCAAGCATTCTACTGTAACGGAGTTTAAGCCGACACAAAAGCGTTTGTTTATAGATTTGATATAATTGTGTGTAACGTTTGTATATGTTAGCTTTCACTTACAGTTATTATCTTAATAGATCTTTTATAGCATAATATATAATTATTTGTGACTTCTCAAATGAAGTTCACTGCATTTTTCGTTTTTGCTTCTTGGAATATATGAATGTAGATTATAATTGTTTTTCTTAGTGTTCTAAATAAGATGTAATCTCTCGTACGGAATGTGCAACGATACAGGCTAGGTTCCACGCGTTGGGTTCTTTTGAAATTTAATGTAACTGTCGTGTCTTGTACATAATAATATGAGATTGTGAAATTGTATCATACAATGTATAGAGAGATCAGTGATAGAAATTATGTGGAAATGTACTTAAATAGGTTATTGAATAATAAAAAATATCACTATGATATGGTTATTTACGTGTGATACATTTACGATTACGATTCGATTGTCATGTATAGATGTAGTCTAAACTCATGCTATTACATTGTTTTTCTTTTCTTTATTTATTGTACTCGTAGCGTGTATCCAAATTGTCTTGTAATGGAAACAGTTATTCCAACTAATCCCGAGGCATATTTTCACCTGATGGATGAGATTTTGTATAGGTTTTTCACCCCTCGTCGGAGTAAGCGTTGTTCCTTTACCCACTGAAGTTTTTATTCTGTGACAATGTAAATAACTATGACGTACATACATACATAAATACATCTCTTTTAAATCCTAGGTTAAAATTATGCTATTTTTATCGCCCATCAAGTTTATTTTTGGGATGCGTTAACACTTAAGCACTTTATTATTATTATTATGTTATTTACGTCCTATTTATGTTTAGCATCTCTGCCCGTCACATCGCTCTGTACTATAACTGTAAGCATATTGGCACATACAATAATATTGATATAATTATTATATGTGTGACATTTTAAGCTTTCCTGTGGATATTACGATATTACTATGTACCAAAAGTGTGAAGTTTAAAAATCAATACCTACTGATCATCGTCCTAATACCGAGCGATCTGGAGGATGGGCAGAGATGAAACACCTTAGTCACTAACCAGCACATTATATGAAAATTTAGAATATATTGTATAATATTAATCAACGGTGGAATCTGATATCGTGTTCGCGCCCCTCACACGGTAGGTCACGGCGGTGTACAAATCATTGACTACTTCTTCATTAATATAAAGAGAGCTTGGCAAAAAGAATATATCGCAACCTGGTGCTTGTTTTATTATTATAGTGTCTGATTAAATAGAAAGCCCTCCACGATGTGAGATGTTATGATTTTATGTATAACTGAAGCTATGTGAAAGATGTACATAATGATAATGATTTTATGTAAATTGGTTAATAAATATTTCAGAATGTTTATATAATCAGAAATGTGTTTGTTTCATTTTTAATGAATTCCTATATAAATTTATGTGGAGATTTTATGAAGAAAATTAAACAGCAGATGCTTTTTATAAGTATTTAATTTAAGTAAAAAGAAAATTCAGTAGAAAGTATTTAATTGCTTTTGCACATCAGTTGCTTTTGGGTGGTCAAAAATTAATGATAGATTGTTGATCACTAAACACCACACTACTGCTCATAACAGTATTGTGGCAATGACATGCTCTGGTCATTCCGACTTTCAAAAAAATTATTGAATAATTTGCAGGTTATATTTATGGAAATTGATACATTAAAAACCCAACCTATCACTTGTAGCTGGCAGTTAATTATTGCACCCATAACAGGTGACCCTAAGAACTGAATGCTTATTCGATCATTGGTGTAGCAGCAGCTTTTCCGCTGACACTGTTGAAAAGTCTGTCCTTAATCATTTGCGCCATCAAACCATGAATCACTTCAATGGTGGTCTTGCAAGCATCTTTCGTGGCTTTGCCCAGTTTGTCTTCTGTGCGTTTTTCGTGAGGATCATTGCCGGGCACTAGGAACCCACCTCGACCTGTAAACAATGCTCACTCATCATTGATATTTTAATGTTTACTACATTATATCGTATTAATGTACAAAAAGACTTGTAGTGTGGGTTATTATATTAAATGGAAATATAAATAAATAACTGGCCACATTGCCTATAGATCAGGTCGTAGTAAATGTCATCTAAAAATTACGTCATTTATTTACTTATATATTAATTAAAACAATACTACCGCTTACTTTAATTAATAACAAACTCAAAGCACATCACAGATTTCTTTTACAATAACGCAAGCATTCAGATAAAATCTCCTTCCACTCATCCACCCAAAGTGCAGGTACCGAGTTCGCATTAGATGAGAACTCGAGTGTGTAACTATGCGACACAGACACCATATATAAAAATATGAATAAAATATCAACTTATAAAGAATATTACTGATTCTAAATAACTTTCAAATAATCGGAACTGTTGCAGACCATACTTAGCGAAAAAATCTGAAAATCTAAATATTTAACAAATACACAGCAATGTAAAAATATTTTTTTCTTACCCAAGCAAACCTCACTCTGCTCCAACTTGTCAGAGAGATCGAAGATCTGTCCAGTTGTATAGTCAGCGTTTGTGATCAAGCTGGAGCTGCTGAGAGTGTTTACCCAATACTTGTTCCACAGAGAATCCAGCAGCCTTCGGTCCATTGATGATTTGAAGTAAGATACTTCCAGTGAGTAATACTGCTTGCAGTGAACACCAAAGTCTTCAATCTTGTTCAGTGGAATGGTTTGATATTCGGATGGTTCCTCATTGGCCGGTTTATAGCCCTATAATATTATTACAATTTAAAACACATCATTTTCAAAAAAATTGATTGCTCAAATAAAATATGATCACCTTTAATGGACTTATTTACTAGAGCAGATTTCATAAAAACATATCACTGACCTTAGGATATGTGCGGAATGCTCCAAGGCAAACTTTGCCAGCTGAGATGGTTCTGACAGGATCAATAACAATAGCAACAAACGGTTCCTGGAAGTTTTGGTTCAGCATCTGTGTAGAGACATCAATACCTGAGAGCCAGCACCCATACCCGGGGTGACTGTGATACCAGCCAATTGCATTCTCGTGTCTGCCAACCTGTACAAAAAAAAATCCCATCTATTAACTAAATAAAAACTATTTCATTTAATACAATCAAATATGTTTCATACAATAAAATAATTCATTAAGCAAAGCTTAATAGTGTCACAGGTTGAGTTATAGGTTCTTGTATTATATGGTACACAAATAGCATCATCTGCAAGTTGTCTTTCATAATGGGAACTATTACTAAGAGAATCAAGTGTTGTCCACATGTGGATTAGCACATTCTACACATCTTAAAAACACTATAACAGATTCTAAGGCAGACCCAAACAATGTTTACTGACATTATCACAGATCTTTATAAATACAGAAAACTAAAGGTCAAAAATTTAACACATGAATTCAAATCAACACTGGTTTTGATATAAAACAGAAAGCATAAGTGTACACTTGTTGTGGTGACATAGTTACCAATTTAGCGTTTTCTATATAAGCAGTCATATACTCATAAGCCTGAGCCTGAGCATTGACTCTGGTCTCTGTTCCTTCCACTGGCAGAGCGAAGGAATCCATAACAATCATTGTGTTTGCATCCACTTTACCTGTAATGACATACAATACAATATACTGCATCACACACTATAATACAACAAGAATAACATAATAATATACTTTATATAAAACAAAACAGAAGCATCAATAGGTGGCCTTGTCACTCAAGTAGAAATTTCTTCCAGGCAACCACTGCATGGTTGGAAAACAGTTAAGAAAGAGGGTAGAGTGTGCTTAATTTAGAATGAGACACAAAACACTGATAACACAGCCTATATATAGGTAGGGAGAACAAGAGTGAATGGAATACAGAATATTATAATACAATTTGCTGTGAATTAACAAAGGATGTATGTGCTTTCCATTCAAAAGTACAAAAATCAGTTTAAAATCTGCTAATACTATTGATCTAAAGCCTACCTATATAGGTTAAGAGATTAACTGTAATACACTTCTACATCTACATATAATTTTAATAAAGAAAGAAACAATTTCTAGACTGCCTCATTGGTCAAGCAGTTGCAAGCATGACTGCTGATCGAGAGTTCCTGGGTCCCAATCACCCTTCAGGCACTATTCGATTTTTCTAATTTAGAATTTCTAGTAGTGACTGGGAGTCTGAATTTGTGCCATGGGACATAAATATAACTGGTGAATCTTGGGAGTGTACTACACTCCTCTGCCTACCCCTTCAGGGATTACTGGTGTGATGGTGTTACATAAAAAAAACAATTATTTACCTAAGAGTAACCCCATAACTTCCAGAGTACCTCCAGACCTGGCATGCATGACCATCTTCAATAGAGCCAAAGCTGATATTTTGATGTCCTTAAAGAAATGTGGGCTAAAATAAAAATATATGTAATTAGCAAGTGATAAAGCTGTAGGATTAACAATAACGTATGTTAAATATGGAAAAAATATTTGTCCATATTTGTCCATACAATTAAATGATTAAAATAATGAGAACTGCATTTACATCTACACATTCATATACATATATCTAGGTGCAATGATCATTTACTCTACTGCTCTCTACTGTTAAGCAGATTTCCATCAATCTCTCTTTTGTTATATAGTTTGGAAAATACAGAGCACCTGAAGAAAAACGATCACTATTTTCAATATCTAAATTTAATATAAGACTTGGTAACATTTAATATAAGACTTGGTAACATCCAAAAGAAAACCTTTAAAATGAAACACTCCTAGTGAACAAATACCGAATTAAAATATAACAATTTCATATACAATTTGACATGAAATAAACAATATTTTTGTACAACATGTCCACAATAGAATTTGAACTAAGAATATGTCCTACATTATTTCTAAAAAATATATCGTGTGGTATTTGATACGTATTTTCTCAGCTGAGTTTTTAATAATTAAACTTGATATGAGGTTACAATGGACCATACTCTTTTTCCCAGGGTTTCGCAGCGAGGATGTCCTGTTGTTGTTTTTTGTCGTATCTGTAGATCTCGTCAACACTAGCCACCGTCTCCATGTTATTTGACATCACCCATGTTTTCTGTGCTACGGTAGATTGCGAATCCGCACTTGTCGAAGCCATTTTGATAGTAAACACAAGTTCTGATGAAAAAAAACGCGTGAATCGCCTATTAAAAATTTTGATTGAGCAACCCGACCGGGATAATAAATTTAAATTGTCATTTTGACAGTGACTTGTCAATTTAGACAATGTTTTTTTAATTACGACTTGGACGTATCAGCCTTTGTTTACCCGGTTTGGATTCGGTGGTTTCACTTATTTCAGAGAGTTCTTTTTTTATTAACTTAATTTTGCTACACGGATTATGAATTAAGTAATTAGATTAAGTAGCAGTTTAAATAATACTGTATTATGTCGAGTGGTCGTAAGCACGACTGTCGATCGGGAGGTCCTGGGTTCAAATTCCGGGTCGGGTGCTATTGGATTTTTCTAATTTAAAATACCTGTCTAGTAGTGACTCAGAGTCTGGAATTGTGCCCGGTGTATGGCAATAGGCTCACCACATATTCCATGGAACTTAAACGTAACTGGTGAAACGTGGGAGTGTACTACACTTCTCTGGCTACCCCTTCGGGGTTACTGACGTAATGTTACTTTTTTGATATTAAAATATGTCAGTTGAAGTCAATCTGACAATCTAGAGTTTTTACGAGAAATTACATATTATTTAGATAAATTCTTTAAAGTAACCATTTATTCCTGAATGATCTTATCGAGTATCTAAGCTCCTTAGTAATTATATAGAATTATACAATATTATTTTATTATTTATACAAATATCTTTTTTATTATGACTTGATGAAGACGGACTAGATTAAAAAACATGAGTCACATGGAAGAAAAACGCACAACGGGATCGAAAATTTTATGCTAACCATAAACTGGTTTGTCAAATAATACCAGAGAAAAGGAGATGTCGATAAGCGTTTCTTTCTGCAGACATAGAAGCTTCACCGTTCCAGGCACAAAGTCTGAGAGTGTTTCAAGTAATTCAATCCTCGAAGAGGTTCCGATTGCAGGCCAAGCATTGGAATGATGGCATGGATAAGAAAACGCACGTTACTTTATAAATGCGAGGATTGTGCAATTGGGTTTTATAATAAGTATTCTGTATTACATAACATAACTATAATTACTGATTGAAGGATAATATTAGCTGAATAACTATATGTACGTAGGTTTCGACTGTTTCATGACAAATCCTACTTCCAAGGCCTATTACGGACATTCATATATCATAATTTGGATATGTGACTGTGCAGTTAGTAGTATTCAGAGAATGATCAAGTCGAGTCTGCTAAGTCATGATAATTATTTAGGTAAAACACTCGTATACATAACTTTTTAAGAAACTGGTTATGAGTGAATTTGCATGCTTTTACACTAATCATCTAATCCGTAATCTCAAATTATAGTTGATTGCGTGTGTATTTGATTGAGTGTTTTCGAAACTCCGAAAAACCGGTTCTCATTTCTTGTAAGCTCAACAACTGACTTGTTATTATGTACCTACTCACATTATATTACTTTATGAACACGTATTTAACCAATTCAAGACTTAGTCGTAAGTCATGTTATTTTTTAAGAATCTTCATACACTTTTCGATTAGTTTGGAACCGATATAATCCATATTTCGTATTACCAGTTCTACCTGATTTTCCAAGAGGATTACGATACGTTTGATTATTAGGCTTTCATTTATAGAAATCAAATAACACGTGGTTTTGTCTGGATGACAGATGTTTATGAGCCCAGGTTCGTCGTTTTCCTAATTTGTGTTTGTTAACCATGTGGTTCCACCGGCCGGTATTTTTTTTTTTACTAAACCAGTGCTTGTATCAGATAGGTAATTTAATAGAATTTTGACAGAATGGCTAGAAGTTATCAAAATCATGTAATAAAAAATGTTTCACCAAATACTACAGATATAAACATTCCGTACTAAAATAATTCAACATGTTACTCATTAGGTAAACATTATTAAGGAAAACCCTGCGTTGCACAACAAATTGCGTCAGAAAATCATCTGTTTTAACTTCCTTATCTGTCTCTTTCTAATAATCATTTTGTGCCAGAGAGCCCGCCTACTTTAAAACTAACAACCAATCAACAGGCAGCACGTACGCGTATTCGATCGAGAAATATCAACCACCACTTTTACTACGTACCCCAAGCTTGAGTATGTACGACGCAAATGTATTTTGTAGACGGGCTAAAATTAGTAGAGACACTAGAGACATTGTATAATAAACAAATAGACGATATCTAAATAAAAAAAGTATGCGATCGTTAAACCTTTAAAGTTTCAATGAGAGCTGAATCTGGAGTGTTAGTGTCATAAAGTTTGATTAAACAAGCGATATGAGTGCGCCGATTATTATCACTGTGCCTAACTACCTGGTGGACGATGTGGAGTCCACGGTCGTGGACCTGGCTTCACCTCAGCCCTCACGGAAACGGAGACTGGACCATCTAACATGGGAGGAAAAGATGCAAAGAAAGTGAGTCATTCTCTGTATGCGTGTCATGAAAATATTCTGGAAATAACGGAGTTCTGTTTACAGTGGTTTTCAATTAAATTGAAATATATATCAATTATTAAATGAACCGCGATGGCTATTGATTGTACTGTAAAAATCTATTGTTGTGTCGTTCAAGAGAACTTAAAACCATACTAACATAAATTATTTTTTCATGTATCTGAGCCAGCAGCTGTTATCCGCTAGTGTTCATACCAGCTGGCTTAATTTTGTTGTACTTCTGTTTCAACATCATAATACCTTTACAGGAACTTACCGAATTGTTGCTATTCACTGCCTTTTCGTATTAAAATATGCGAAAAAAACCTTTTTAAATCTTATTAGGCATTGTTCTTCTATTCTTTATTTGTGCAAAAAAACAATATTTAGAATAGACCTTACGGTTTTTAAATATGAAGATGTTATCTGAACATATTCTATATGACATTTATTGTACTGCAGGAAGCTAAAGAACCGCGTGGCTGCTCAGACTTCCCGGGACAGAAAAAAGGCGAAGATGGATGAAATGGAGAGCAGGATCAAGCACTTTATGGACATGAATGAGCGGCTCCTGAGTGAAGTGGAGAATCTCAAGGCTTTGAATGAGAGGCTGTTGAGCGAGAACGCAGCGCTACGCAGCGAGGCGGCGGCGAGGACCGTCGCGGAGGCCCCGGGACCAGCAGCGTCTCAACCTCAGCAGAAGGAGGGGCCTCCGTCGGCGATCCCCGCGGCACGCATGCTGCTGGCTCTGTGCCTCCTCTCGCAGACCTCCTCACACACCTTGAGTCCCAAGAGTATCTCGACTCCACCTTACTTGACGAACTTGCCGAGTCACTCCTCAAAGAGATTGGTGCAAGTGCTGCAGGAGCGCTTGAAAATGTAAGTGTTACAACACAATGTTGCACATAAGAGTACAAATTGCATCACACCAAATGACTGTATAAAATCTAAATTATATCTATGTATAATCTTTTCTAGAAATTATTTGAACTGTTAAAACATAGTTCACTTACAGAACATAATTTAATTTTGAAGATTCATTATCATTCAGTATTGTGGCACACCCTGGGAAAGGCCTATGTCCAGCAGTGGAATGGAAAAGGCTGACTTCATGATGATGATGATTATAATTTCTCAATAATATGTATTTGATGAAATTCACATTGAACATTTACTTGCATAGACTTCAGTGTATTTCTTATTCTGATCATGAATCACTGTATTTAAGTAATTTGAATTGATAGTAAATAATGTAAAATAATCATAATTTTTTAACAGGTCCCAGTCGGGAGCACTACAGAGTGTCCTAAAACAGATGAAGTGGTGGGGACCACAGCAGAGTACCTGGAACCCAGTGAAGGTGTAGTAGCAGGTCAGCCACAAGTTGACATGAAGCATGATGTTGACAGGATACTGGCCCAGCACTCTTATGCTCATCCCTACCCTAGCATAACTATTACAGAGCCTCAAGACACAGTACAAATTAAGGAAGAGAATGGTGATAGAGGAGACTTGTTCTATGCCAGTTTCGAGGACGAAAATGACTGCATCACCATTGAAGTTCCTTGTGATGATATTGTGGAAGAAGTCACTCCGGACAAAGTGGAGACAGACTTCAATAACTTAACAGATAGTAACACAGAACTAAAATTAGAATGTGATATGAAGTTACTGTCACCATTGAGTTTGTCTGCAAATTCTATGGAAGAAAACCTATTTGGAATGTCGCCTACCCACACAAGTCTCAGCTCGGATCTTGGCTATGAGTCATTAGCTTCACCACTCAGTGAACCGGAATCAATGGACCTATCAGACTTCTGGTGTGAATCATTTGCAGAATTGTTCCCCGGCTTAGCATAGGGGAACAACCTCTGTGCATTTTTCTCACCAAAGACTGATTAGTTTTTAGTTGCATGTGTAATGTAATTATTGTTAATTTAATAAAAGATAAATTCTATTAATATATTAATTTTATTATGTAGCATTATTGTATAAATATAATTTCTATGTGATGTGTTAGAATAGGGATGTCAATAAGTGTTGTAAATAAACAGTGTTCTGTGAAACGCTTTTGTTTTTTATATACCCAACATACAAAATGTCAAAAGTGGATATCCTTTAATATATTGTGATGCTTTAGTTTGAAGTTAAGGTTAATTAATGTCAGGATATACCTACGTACCATTTCGTAGCCTTTTTGTTCTTTTTAGTACCGTTTGGTAAATTTTATTGATTCTAAAACATGCCAAACCGACGGAGGTATATTCTTACGTAATACAAGATTTTATGACCTTATTTTTTTTATTTAAGAAAGGAGATAAATTTCAATCAATAGATTTTGATTTAAAATGACTTTTATTAAATTCCTTTAAATTTTTTAATAATCTGAATGGTATGATGAAAATTGCATTATTGGCAAGAGATAAACGTTACCGTCACTTTATATGAACGGCTGCAGAAGTAGTTCATTTTGTAGGATTGAATTATTGATAGGGGTAACGAGGCCGAATATAACACGGACATTAATACGATGTAAATGCTAATAAAAACAAACATGGCAGACGAAATTGTAAATGGCAGTCTTTATAAATTCGTCCTAATATCTCTAGGTTCTTGTCACAGTGCTCTTCCGAGATAATATATCAACAATCAATTATGTATATTCAACAACGGTCTCAATTTTTTTACTCTTTTCAACATTGTAGTTATAGCAGATTTCGCCACATACCTACCTAGTTGTAAATACACCACCGATTGATGGAAATTTCCAGTATAGGTATACGTATTAGGTTATCGAAATTAGAAAAACGCGCGGCGAGTGTTCATGCGCGGCATTCATGTAGGTACGGTGAGCCAAGAAAGTGGTGTACCAGTTTCAATTTAGTTTCCTAGTTGTCAAAAATTACATCAAAGTTCATAGTAAATATCACTGAAAGAGATGCATAATAATAACGGTAAACCTAATTGATAAGAATACGTCATAGGTCACATATTAGTGCAAGACATTTTTATCTTTATTATAAATGGATAAGGCATTAACTTATGCAAAGAAAATTTAAACTGAACAAGATTAATAAAAACGATTTCAATTGACATTGTCATATCATTGTCATTGATATTTTGTCAAATAAATGCAAAATTATTTTCCTCGGAAAACTCGATACCTATATTTTATCGCGTTATTTTGCAAACAAATTATAAATCATCCTCAATGCCTGCCAACTTGACCATTGCATAAAGGGCGCAAATGATAGCCCAATTTAATGAGGGATTCAATATTAGTGCGATATCGAGGAATTTAAATTACATATTATATCGGGAAGTAATGATATTTTACTTTTGAATTTAGCTTATTTCTTTTAATATCACTCAGTATAAAAATGTATAAGTAATTTCTGTAATTTTAGAGACGTAGTGTCCGGTTTTGGATTCGTCGAGAAGGAGAGGAAGGAAGTTTGTTAGATCGCAGAAGAAGTGGTCGCCGCCCTGCTCTCTCCATCTACATTACATGGGGTTGCATCATAGGCATTACGCCAAAATATATTTGACGGATGTTCACAGATAGATATTTGCTCCCGGCTTGTTGGTTCAATGAGGTCTCGTCTTTTAGATGTCATAGAAGCTAATGGCGGTTACACCCGTTTCTAATTTTTTTAGTATTTTTCCTTATATTACAGGTTTTGATAATTATTGTGTATATTTAATAAAAGATAAAAACAATTACTATCTTTCCTTTCTGACAATATAATAAAATTACCTAATACCGAAATTGTAAAACAGCTGGGATGATTTTAATAATTCTTTTTTTATCAGTTTCGCATAAGTCCTGGGGTGACCGAGCTTAGCTCGGTATTTTTTGATTTTTTTTAAAACACGAATTAGATGCATTGATAAAGGGTTCCCAATAATAGTCTTTCTCACAAAAGCAGGAACTCAAAAAATAGTGAAAAATAATAGAACTGGAGACATCTGGACTCGAATCGGATTCTGGTTTCGGGACCGCCCGATTTGAGCTATTATATTCTAAACTTCTGATACTAAGTATTAATGAAAGAAAATATATTAAATATTGTAACCAAACTATTTTGTATTTTACAAATACTAAATATTTATATAAAATATTAAATACTCTTCGAAAAAAGTATTTAAAACATTGACTGCCTCGTTGGTCGAGTGGTTGCAAGCGCGACTGCCGATCGGGAGGTCCTGGGTTCAAATCCCGGGTCGGGTGCTATTGGATTTTTTTAATTTAGAATTTCCAGTAGTGACTCGGAGTCTGGATTTGTGCCCGGTGTAAGGCAAATAGGCTCACCATCTATTCTATGGGACGTAAACGTAACTGGTAAAACGTGGAAGTGTACAACATTTTCTACCTACCCATTCGCGGATTACAGGCGTGATGTTACGTTTTTTTAACGTTATTCTATTAACTTATACCTTGTATGTTTAAGGCTTCTATATTTATTTCGTCTCCAACAAACACGTGTTTCTGTCTGTTATAGTGGAAATACATCGTCGTCATGAGTATTGATTGAAACTTTCCTGATGGTCATTTTTTGTATGTTTTCCTCCAGCCTCCCGTCCCTCTTAGCAGAGCTCCGTACCTTCCAGCAGGACTTGCACCGGCCACCAGAGTTGCCGCGCGACGTGGTGGTCACCAACGGCGCACAGCACGGCATCTACCAATGCGTGGAGATGTTTGTCGACCCAGGCGACCCCGTTCTTACCACCGAATACTCCTACACCGGATTGCATAGCGCCGTGAGTGGTCATTTTGATAGATCTTACTGAAGCAGTTCAAGGATATCAATAAAAATTAAATCCGAAAGAAACTACCCTTGTCCAGTAAAAGAAAGCATTAACTTACGTTATAATTTACGGCGGAGGTTATTAGCTCGTTTGGGTTCAGGTTTATGAAACCATATGGAGTCGCTAATAATTTGAGTCAAATAAATTTAGACATGTCTTAGATTTATAACAATACATTTTCTGTTACTTTACAGCTCAAACCTTACTACCCTGAAGTGCTGGGCATTCCAGAAGACGAAGATGGTATGGTACCCGAAAAATTGCAAGCCGTGTTACAGGACCGACTGGCTCGAGGATTGAAAATGCCGAAATTTATGTATCTGATCCCTACCGGAAACAACCCTACGGGAACCGTGCTCCCTGCCGATAGGAGGAAGAAGATATACGAGCTAGCATGCCAATATGATTTTCTTATAGTCGAAGATGATCCTTACATGTTTTTGAATTATTCTGACGTAAGTTTTGTGTTTTTGTTTATTTTCTATTGTTCGCACTTTTATTCAACGATATTCGTGCAAATTTGACTTAAGCGTCAAAATGACAGATTCTCTAGTAGACTTCCTTGGCTCCTGCTAGCAGAGCTAGAAATAAACAAATCTACAGATTTAAATGTTAACAGAATGTTAGACTATTTCAGTTCATATAAGTGACGCGTGAGTTCCATAACTCACTGAACGATTTCGTTCTTCATTGTGCGGACATCAACAATAAGATTCCGTTCGCCAGGAGCATCCGCCGTCCTTCCTGTCAATGGACGTGTGCGGGCGCGTGGTGCGCCTGGACTCGGGCTCTAAGGTGCTGAGCGCGGGGCTGCGCAGCGGCTGGCTGACAGCGCCGACCGCGCTCGTGTACCGCGCCGAGCTGCACTCGCAGGCCGAGCTGCTGCACCCGTGCACGCTGGGCCAGGTACTGTTGCGCGCACTACGCACCACGTAACGCGTTATCTCGCGGCAGAAACAATCAAATATTATAAAAATGAATAAATGGATAGAACAATTCCATAAATAAATAAATGGATAGGAAAATTAAATAAATAAATGGATAGGACAATTAGATGAATAAATAAATGGATGGGACAATTAGATAAATAAATAAATGGATAGGAAAAAGGGTAAGGTAAAAAAAGAAAAGATCTTAATGAATATCATGCTATGTCATTTGTTTATCGAATGAGATAGGACGATTTTCATTAATGACAAGTATTGCGTTATAAAGGAAGAGACAAAACCAATTGCAAGGGCTGTAATTAAATAGCGGCAGAAATTCTGACCTATCTCAAATAGTTACTGTCCTTACACTAATTGATTGCAATAAAAACCCGTCTACAATCTATTTTAAGAATAGTTTCAGTGATTGCGTCATTGATTGACCGTAATAAAAACAGCAACATTTTACCTATCACACGCTATAACAAATCAGTTAAAACGTTATGCAATATATAAACAATACGATTGTAATTCCCAAAAGCGATGCCGTCTTATAACGCAATCTGATCCCTGACCGTGGCCGCTCGTGGTCAGGGTCGCGCTATCTGCCTACGCCGAGGTCGCGGCTCCAACGCAAACGTCAGAAATATCCAATTACAGTCACATTTGGTTTATTTTGATCATTATATTATCACCTATATCAAGCATTCATTAATTTTCGAATTTTATTTTACTTACATATGTAGATAGGTGTATAATAAAACTCATTGACAACATTTCATATAGGTAGGTACTTTCGGGTTCTCTGTGATACCGAAACGAATGTGTCGATTTACCCGTTTAAAAGAACTAATTTATCATTCAGATAGATGTCTCGCCGGGAACACTTTGGGCGGCTAATCGGCCGGTGACCATTGTTCTGAATAGATCCTCCAATGTTTTCACCTTTGTTCTACGTACGATTGGCGTTTTTAAGTCCACAATACATCGATACTGTTTTCTTTAATAATTGAAGGACCATAATTACCGGTATAATGCAATATGTTGTCAACGCACGTAAATTGTCCCTATGCCGGTACAGTAACTATTATCAGTGGGATTTATCAATATTTGTAACAGTATTTATTACGAGTATTAATCATCGCGTTAGTTATAAATCGCAATCTTATGAAACGTAAACATAAATAAACGGGCTTACGATCTGATTATTTGTTTATAGGAAGTGTTATTTATCTGTCGTAGAATTCTTTTCCTTGCGAGATTATTGGCTCTATTAATAAAATTATTAAGATTAGATGCTATTTAATCAATTTCGACAATATGTTGTGCCTTAAATTAATATTATACACAGCTTTATTCGGCATAGTTTTTTTGAAGGCAGCGGATTTTGAAGCGGCAATGGACTGGTGTATGGGAGACCGGTACCAAGTGCAGGCTGTTCATATGTACCTACAAGTAGATAACGAGATGCGGCGCTGTATTGGCTTGTTTGCGACACCACTTAAACTTACGCAAGTTGTTTATAGTTTTGGCTGATATAATATTAGTGCACTGTGTTGTGCTACGAGTCATTATCCGAACTATCAAGATTTACAAATACGATTAAAAATGTTATTGTATTCTACCTTATAAACTGAATAGTGCATTTTCATAAAATGTTTTTCTACATTTAGATATGGTATCTAGTGACGTCACCGCATCAAGGTTAATCTTATGATAAAGTAATTATACGAACTAGCTATTTCTTTGTTAATTTTACTTATAATATAATATCAGATACCCACCGTTATGGTGAAAATTTAAGAAGAGATCGTTGGTTGCACTATTTTATAACGATAACGATGATGGTTTTTACTTTCACATTTCAATTATTGCCGTTTGCGTTAATAGAATTTTTTATCATCGTGTACCCAATTATGTTAGAGAACATAGAGTGATTACAAGATTGAAATATAACGTAGGCAGGTAGATGACGTAGCTACAATTATTGGTAATTTCAATCACAAATCAATAGGTATTAAAATTCTTAAAATGCATTCAATAAGCGAGGTATTTTATAATCACGGCTTTTCATACGCATTGTTGATAAGCTACTTAATCCAGGGCATGCCATTAATGATCGGTAAAGTTATACCAGTAGTTGCGTGCGGTGTGGTCCCAATTCTACGGAACGACCAACGCATTTTCTTTCCCGTCATCTGACTGTGCCTACCGATGTGTATCGCTCTCGTTTTCAGCGCTCCCGTACCTTGTCGTACGTCACTCCAGTGAGGCGGCTAGTTAAGTGATGCGTGTCCGCAGACGATCCTGCACGGGCTGCTGTCGCAGCGCGCGGCGCTGGGCGCGCACGTGGCGGCCGCGCGCCGCTTCTACGCGGTGCGGCGCGCCGCGCTGGGCCGCGCGCTGCATCACGCCGCGCCGCGCGCCGCCTGGGTCGCGCCGAGCGCCGGCCTCTTCTACTGGCTGCGTGTCCACGACGTGCACGACGTCTACAACATGGTAAGCGGCTACCTCGCCTTCCTATCGTAACTTTTAATAAATCACCATTATTAAGAATTTACTGATCTCCTGGTCTAATGGTTAATAAACTTATCTGTTGATCTGAGGGTCACGAGTTCATTTCTCATTCAGGACAAGTATTGGTTTATTGAGCTTACAAATATTTGCCCTGATTTTCAAGTTTTTCTAAACTAAGTTTCCGATTTCATGTCGCCGTGCAAGCTTACTGACTAAATCTTCAGAGTTTTTTACATTCGCATTTTTGTTAATAAAATCAGAATTTGTAGAGAATTCATAACAATTTACGCCTTAGACACTTAGACAACCTTTCGTCCCCGCACAGACGCTGTTTACGCGCGATAATGTATATTCGTAATGCACGATTCTTCAATTATATTACCTGTAATATTAACGTATCTGTTCCTAGTATCTAGCGTTAGTCCTAATTTTACTAATTTATTTAATAACACTGAAAAGAAAAATTACGTAATCTCTTAAATTATATTTCAAACTTTGCATATTATGCTTTTTATTTTGTATAATTATGTAGGTATAAATATGAGAAAATTTTGTTTTTAATAATTAAGTAGGTATTAAGTATAATTTATTTAACCAGTTAATTAACGTAATTTTGTAAGTAAAAGAGATTTAAACATTTTTTCTAGGTATTCCATACTGCGTTTCAACGTGGGCTTATGTTGGTTCCGGGACAAGCGTTCCAGTACGATAGCAGTGCTACCTCGCAGTATTTGAGGCTAACTTTCAGCAGAATTAAGATGGAAGACATGGAAACTGCAGTGAGCCATCTGGCGGAAATTATTAAGGATGAACAAAAACTCACGATGGAGAAAATACCAAAGAGAGTCGCAACCGAGGGATAGATGGCGCTAAAACTAAACTTTCTTTTGGGATACAAATTTAATTTGCAACTATCACAATATATTCAGTAATAGTTATGGATATTTGTCAGTGTACTACACATTGGTGCGGTACCTACTTTTTATTCGTTATTCGTTATGTTAAGTTATTCGTTACAGTGACATCTACAGTGACTACAGAAAAAGTTACAAAAGTTGCTTATGGCTCACGTTAAATTGTACAATAACAGATGGCGACTCCACAACGTTTTTGAATGTTACGAGTACGTACCATAATATCTTTATAGATATACTGCCCACCTTGAAATATATTTCAGGTTATTTCGGGACGTTATAAAAATCACACAATAAAATCAGGAGACCTTTTAATATTCGAAATTACATTATTGCCGAATTTCCTGTTTTAAAATAGAAACCGACGTAGTGTTATACATACATTTTTGATAACAAACAGAGCGAAGTAGTGGTTATTAGAATTAATACTTTTAGTAAAATGAGGAACATAAAACTTGTATATTGTACAAAATATTATTTTTAATTACCCAATTAAAATTATTAACTTTAAGTGTATTAAATATATCATATTAAAATGAACAATACAATATTAATATAATATAAATATTACAATACTCTTATGGACTTTGTGGACTACATTATTTCTAGCTACTGGCTAATAGATGGCGCTGTGCGTCAGAGAACGTGTAAGTAAATTTTACTCCTTTTTTGTAACGCATAATGTTATCGCATCACATGTTTATTAAAGATAGATCTATGTTTTTAAATACCTTAATGTGACTATTACAATATTGTGCCGTTGTTCGCAGGAATTCTCTATTTTTAATGTGTAGGTAATATCATAAAATAAATAAGTAGGGGAGACCGGGGCTGGTTGTGTCAATTTAATTTTGAAGTGTCATATTTTTATATTTGTTCGATTCTTTTACCCGAGATTATATTCGTTTGATTAAATAACTATTCAGGATTTAAATTTTAAATACTATTTGTATATC